>JBBPTB010000746.1:0-14725 GCA_038093875.1 Boletus tylopilopsis
ACCTAACTCACCCACCTCATCCCTATCTTCCTCCCCTTCCTCCCCTTCCTCCCCTTCCTCACTTGACCCATCTACCTCGACCCTGTCTTCCTCCCCATCCCCGTCCTCCTCACTCTCATCTTCATCTTCCTCGTCCTCCTCACTCACTCTCTCGCTCTCATCCTCATCCTCTTCGCTCTCATGCCCCTCATGTTCATCCCAACGGTATGGAGGGGAATACATCGTGCATTCGCTTACGACTTGAACATCGCCATTACCCCACTCCATAATCAAGTCCACAGTACAATCACCGATGCGACATTGACTTATCGTGAGACGACCAGGAAAGCCTTGACGTTTCGACAGCGCATCAACGAGTCGATGACCTGTCATGGCACGATTGGATAGATCGGGATCATCCTCTGTGGGGGAGAACATAATCCAGACAATGTCCAACTCTTCCAGTGATGGTGCTAACACGCTGTTTTGTGCGTGACCGACAGCGTGTTCTTGATTCGGTATGCCGTCGGCGTGCGTGGTGAGATCTGGTAAAGAGAGTACGGAGAGTTCTGGCATGTTGCCGTTGCTCAGTTGGAGGGACCGTATGCCTTGGAATTTACCCAGGATCTGCCTCCAAAAGGCTGACGGGAATGGGGGATTGAAAATACAAAGATCCTGAATATGTGACAGAGGCAAAGCGCAACAAAGATCACTGATGATGCGATCTTCAGAAATCCCTTGCACGCACAACTCAAGCTGTAAAATATATCTGGGTTCCCAGAAGTTCCCCTCGAAGTCGGTCGGCGAGTACAAGTCGATGAAGTCATATAGGATGCCAAAGGTGAGACGCACGCGCCCAGTGAGAACTTTGATGACCATTGAACGTGTTCTGGATAGTAGGTAAGATGCGTTGTATCTCTGTGCGATGAGAGAATTGAGCCGGGATGCGTGATCATTTACTGAGGGATCGTTTGTGGATATACATTCCAGGAGGGCAGGTGTATCTGCTGGAACATCCACACACGAAAGGAATGCGATCACCGTCGAGAGTGGTGCACAGATCACGAGGGCAAAGAGATGGGGTAAATCAATCTTTTCAAATGTTTGAAATGCAGCGCTGGATAGAAAACCAGTAGCGCTAGTGAGGGCCTCTTTGAGAGAAAGACGCTCGAGGGCACGTAGTAAGCGTAGTGTGGACAGGAACTCCTCTATGGTTGGGAGAAACCGAGGGGGAATATCGCACAAAGAGAGATTCGTCAAGGCATTCAGGTTGAACGAGCGCAATGGCACGGGACATCGCTGGAGGTGGAGTCTACGAAGGGCCGGAGTATCTCCTTGAAAAAGTGACGAGGGCCACTCCAGAGACCCGTCATCCTTGACTGCTAGGAACAAGTTTTGCAAGCTCGGCGCGGGAGAGGAGAGCTTGGACAGAACTTGACGAGTTTGTGAAGAACTGAGTACCATCGATAACTCTTCAGTGTGTTCTATGCGGTCCAGCACTTTCTCTAGAGGGACCACCAGCTTGTTATTATCAAAGAAATTGGGGTTGGTGCGTATCTTCAATGAGGCTTGTTCCGATCTGTCCATCAACTCTGCTGTCCATCGCTGCGAATTGAAGAAAAGGTAGCTCCAAAGGATTGGGCATGCCAGAGCGACATTGCGCCAGTGGCAGCAGACATACGAAACGGTGACCCAACAAGGCACGGCCGTAGGGGGACAATCGTGGTGCCAGTAGTAAAAATTCCGGACGCAAAGCATAAATATGTCTTGCAGGATCTCGGTGGGAAGGCAAGAGATCAACGGACGGGTTTCGTTTGACGCCATGACTTCCTGTTGGACCTGAGATGGAGCCATGGTCGCCATGTGGTGGTAATGAAGAAGCCTGATTGCCAAAGACTCGCTCTTGTTTACTATGGAAGGCACACTGGCAGGAGAATTTCATGCTACACAATGGCGCTTGTGACTTACTGGTTGATCGCGAGACGAAGTTGAAGGTCTCGGTTGTTTCCGAAACATCTCTTTGAATCAGGAAAGCCATGGGCCAGCGCTTGAATTCCTGTACAGATCCATTAGCCGGGGCAACACTAGAACGGACGGTGGTGTCGGAACATGTATGTCCCTCTTGACATTTTGTCACGCATTCAGTGCCAGAATGGTAAACTGAACGTGATGGACGTCAGGCACATACTCTATACAAACGGCTCCTCGCCTTCTTTTTACTCTGGGACGTAACCACGACCCATACTACTTCACAACAATCCTCTAGATTGATCTCGAGGCTCGGACTGGAATACCCGCCTCTTTTACACTCCCAATCGAGCCTAGCCGCCCGCTCCAAACACTCCATCCGATATCCCACCACCGACGCCATCGGCTTCAAGTTTTTTAGCCAATGCAACCACTGTGCGCAACACGGCGTGAGAGTCGACTCATTCTGCAGCCATAGCGCAGTTCCCCCGCCACCCTATGCAGACCCCGAGCTGCCCAGATACTCGGCGGATCCCACCACGGAGCCTACCACGATTCCCATGTATCTCTTCAAATTCGGCTTTCGTACGTCCCCCGTTTGCGGCGTTCTGGGTTTCGATCTGACCTGGTTCTTTCTCCATTTCTTTCTCTCTTGTCGGTGTTCCTGCCGCTCTGGATCCCCGGCGCGATTACTTTGATGTTCCCGCTCGCCACGCACGCAAAGTTGGACATGGCGTGTGAGCAGCTCGTAGTTGTCATACTAAAATGGGTTAAGCATTGTGCGTGGGCACTCGTGACGGACGGATTTAACGGCACCCTTTTCCAGTGATACGCCAACCAAATCAAATCTTTCTCACGCATCTTTCATGGGGTATAGATATGGGAATGTCACTCAGTGGACGAGGAAGAAGAAACGCCTTATGGCCCCGAGATGCAGGTATACTTGATATCAACGCTTGCTTGCACTGTGAATGACAATGACCTACTCTGGAGCAAGTCTCATATGCGCTCGTGGTTAAATAACGCATCCGGCTCCGGTGCACGCTGATGGATATCACCAGAACTGGTCTCGTTGGATGATGTGACGCATTGAACCTAAATAGGACAGACCGTAATATTGCCGTCACGAAGTGAGAACTGCGCCGTTCATTTGGTCAAACGCGTAAGTACCTGTTGAGTACCCATACATGGCCCATCCGCGAAAGCCGAGTCGATTGAAAGAGACCCTGGCAGGCCGGTATACTTGTCTGAAAGTGGAGGAAGCCTGGTCATGCTGTGAGACGGGCCCTTCGGATTTGGATCATTTCGGACGCACATTCACGAGGCATTGAGAGAGCTCACTTGCAACTGCGATAGACGTTCGCTTTCAGAAGTTTTCCCGATGAACATTGCATCGTAATTTGTTTATCCATAACAGAGCGCAGGGACGTACCACGTATGGGAAGATCTTCCAAACCAGCACGATGGGACGACTGAGCTGTGAACTGCCAGGGTCTCCCGAATGCTCCGACAAACTGGCCAAGGAACACTGTCATGGTCGAAATTGCCACATCCCACCATCCAGACACTCATCTAAAAGGGTCGACTTGACCAGAACCCCTGACGTGGTAGTTTTAAGCACAAAAATTCACTCCCGACTTGTATGTTCTCTCAGTGGATAATGTCATGCACTTCGACTCTGCCCGATGCTACGCTCTTTGAAAATGAGATGTACATTGGAATAAATCTGCAAAACATTATGTATGGCGAGTCCATCGACGTTCCTATCATGTGTTCTCACCAATCAATTATTAGGCATCGAATTGGTCTTGTATTTCAAAACCATGAACGTCATCTTGGCTCGCAGACGACATCCTCACAAGTGCGACATGTTTTATGTTGCATTTAGCACATTGATCCTCGTCTTGATCACCATCTGGATAGCTGCCATAAGCACGCTTGGTCAAAAGATGTGGTTGTTAGCTCGGAACTATCCAGGAGGGCCAATGGCGTACCATCACACCCATGGTTCGGATTTATACGTGGTCCTTGGAAGGTTTTCACTTGCCATTATACAGCAGATGGCGGATGCCCTCATGGTAAGTTTGGTCAGACCCCTTTGATAAGAGATAAAATCGTTTTAGATTTACCGCTGTCGAATCGTGTGGGGTAGTCGTCATATCGTCGTGGTGCCAATCATTTTGTGGCTAATCAACCTCGGTGACCATATTACCTCTCTATCCTTGCTAGTTCATCTTACCCGGTCTCAAATCAGGAATGGGGATGCTTCTCGATTGGTCGTCCAGTACTCCAGGAGCCACTTTTTTTACAGGCGTCACTGTGAAATATGGACTTGCATATTATTCAGGCTCGACCTTTCTCAACGTCATATTGTCAATCATGATCTGTTATCGATTACTACGCTACGCACGGTCGGTGAAGGAGGATCTCGGAGATGAACATGCCTCTCCGTATATTGCCATCATCGCCATCACTATCGAGTCGATGCTTCCGTTTACGATATCCAGCATCGCATTCTTGGTATCGTATGGCATGGAGAGTCAGGGTGGATCCGTATTTGCGTTAGTCCACCCGCTTGTCATGGTAGGCAGCAGCCCAGATTTCCATAAATTCATGAAAGGTGCTCATAGGGACTGGGCAGTGTCTTTCGCTACAGAGGTTGACTCTCCGTGTCGTCAAGGCAAAGGCCTGGCAAAAAGATGAAATGGGCCGTCCAGAATCGATCATCAGGGACTTTGTACATCAGGAATATGCGTCAAACTCACGGTGCTCGGAAACGGAAGTTAAGGCGTCGACAAATGTCCATCCTCAGCCTGGTCGTGAGGATGACCAGGCAGTGTGAGTGCCTGCGATGGTGATGAGAACTTATGTGACTGCATAGCACTACTAGTGTTGGTCCTCGTGACGATTGATCGTGTACACCGATTCCTGGGAAACGATACTCCATCTCCTTTTCTTAAAGGAATTACATATGTCGTCAGCGAGGGCCAAATGTGGATTTGTGTGATAATGAACGACCCGAGTCACTGTGTACGGAGGGCATACTTTGCCTTGCGAGGGATTTCTGAGTTCGAGTAGTTACAGTAAGTTCTTATTATTCTGCGGCCATATACGAGGTTCGACTTGGAGTGCTGGACCGAGTCGGAGTATGATTTCCGGTCTGACCAACAACTCTCGCTGCGATTTGAAGAAAAGGTAGCTCCAAACGGTTGGGCACGCCAGAGCGACATTGCGCCAGTGGCAGCAGACATACGAAACGTTGGACCACCATTTTTCGTGATTCATGCCCAGTATGTACGAGGGACCGACTGGGAGTATGTCCGAGTTGTTTTTCCGATGACTTATTACCCACATAACTCAGTCATCATTCCAGTCTGCTTGCGGTAGCAGTTGACTTGGTCATTACATACGACACAAAGTCCAGAAAACTTGTCGCCGGGCAATACAAGAACTCTCAGTAACCCGTGCCAATCGTGGGTCGGAATAGATAATATTGCCGTCATGGGAGATGAATATAGCATAGTCAGTCGTACCTAGCCAGTCCCTACGCACATAACCCAGCAAACAGACCTCCCATTTGGAAATATCCCCAGTCGTGGGCCTGCACGGAGCATTCAGATGTTCACCAGTGTCAGCTTGTAATGCAAAACTACCATGGGAACGTCTCTGAATGACTCTGGAACAAGTCTCATATGTGCTCGTAGTTAAATGACGCACCTGTCCCTGATGCAGGCTCTTCGATATCATCAGAGCTGGCCTCGTTGGACGATGTGATGCATCGAATTTATATAGGACAGACCATAATATTGCCGTCACAAAGTGAGAGCCGCGCCTTTCATTTAATCAAGCAATGTAAGTAAGTACCTGTTGAGTACCCACACATGGCCCATCCACGAAAGGCGAGTTGATTGAAAGAGATCCGACATGCTGGTATACTTGTCTGCAAGCGGAGGAAACCTGAGTTATGCTGTAAGGCGGGCCCTCCAGGTTTGGATCGTTCTGACGCACATTACAAGGCACCGAGAGAACTCAGTTGCAACTGCAGATAGATGTTCGTTTCCAGAAGTTTTGCTGATATATTGGATCGGCCGAGTAATCTGTTTATCCGTAATAGAGCGCAGGGACGTACCACGTATGGGAAGCTCTTTCTGAGCAAGCAAGGTGGGACGACCCAGCTCTGTGAACTGCCAGGGTCTTCCAAATGCTCCGAGACACTGGCCAAGGAACACTGTCATGGTCGAGATTGTCACATCCCACCATTCGACATTCATTTAAAAGGGTCAACTTGACCAGAACCCTTGACGTGGTAGTTTTAAGCACAAAATATTCGCTCCCAACTTGCAGATTCTCCCAGTGGATCATGTCATGCACTTCGACTCTGCCCGATGCTACGCTCTTCGAAAACGAGATGTACATTGGAATAAATCTGCAAAACATTATGTATGGTGAGTCCATCGACGTCCCTACCATGTGTTCTCACCAATCAATCATTAGGCGTCGAATTGGTCTTGTATTTCAAGACTATGAACGTCATCTTGGCTCGCAGACGACATCCTCATAAGTGCGACATGTTTTATGTTGCATTTAGCACATTGATACTCGTCTTGATCACGGTCTGGATAGCTGTCGTGAGTACACTTGGTCAAAAGGCATGGTTGCTAGCTCGGAACTATCCAGGAGGGCCAATGGCATACCAGCGCGCACATGGTTCAGATGTATATGTGGTCTTTGGAAGGTTTTCACTCGCCATTTTACAGCAGATGGCGGATGCCCTCATGGTAAGCTTGGTCGGACTCCTTGACAATAAATAAAGTCACTTCGTTTTAGATTTACCGTTGTCGGATCGTGTGGGGTAGTCGTCGTATTGTCGTGGTACCAACCATATTGTGGCTAAGCAACCTCGGTGAACATTACTTCCCTATCATTACTAGTTCATCTTACCCGGTCTCCAATCAGGATTGGGGATGCTTCTCGATTGGTCGTCCAGTATTCCTGGAACCACCTTTTTCACAGGCAACGTGATGAAATACGGACTTGCATATGTTTCAAGCTCGACCTTTCTCAATGTCATATTGTCAATCATGATCTGTTATCGATTACTACGCCACGCACGGTCGGTGAAGGAGGATCTCGGAAATGTACATGCTTCTCCGTATATCGCCATCGTCGCCGTCGTTATCGAGTCGATGCTTCCGTTCACGATGTCCAGCATCGCATTCTTGGTGTCGTATGGCATGGAGAGTCAGGGTGGGACCGTGTTTTCGCTAGTCCACCCACTCATCATGGTAGGCAGCAGCCCACGAGTTCATGAAAGGTGCTCATAGGGACTGGACAGTGTCTCTCGCTACAAGCGTTGATCTTCCATGTCGTCAAGGCAAAGGCTTGGCAAAAAGATGAAGTGAGCCGCCCAGAATCGATCATCAGGGACCTCGCGCATCAGGAATGTACGTCAAACTCACGGTGCTCGGAAGGGGAAGGTGTGGTGGCACACTTGGGGACGTTGACAAACATGCATCCTCAGCCGGGTCGTGAGGACGACCAGGTATGAGTGCGATGGCAACTTACGTAACTGCGTGTCGTGTTCAATTATTCAACGGTCCTCGTCAAAGCGGTGACGACAGGCGCATGTCAATGGCAATGATACTTCACACTTTGCATTGTCTATGCAATGCCACATGCAAAGGGAGTTGCTGTACGTCATCATGATCTACTTGGCCTGATTGCTACAGCAAACGTCGTGCCTTCAAGGTTTAATGTTACTTGATACGGTCCATTTGAGCCTTCTTGGAATCTAAACATTTGGGAGGGTCGAATTTCTGTCAACTTCAAAAGTGCGCACAGAATGTCGTGATCTCGTGTACTTACCCATGACTCCATCTCCTTTTCTTCGACGAGCTCTGTCACCGTCGGCAACCTCTTTGACCATCCAGAGTTCAAAGAACTCAGACTGGCGCTACGGCGAATCGCCACCTAGTACAGATCTGGTATCATCACCTTCTTACATGACATGACGAACCTTGCAGTGAGCGCAAGGGCCAAATGTGGCGTTTGAGTGAAAGAGATGTCACAGTCGACCCCATCCGTGTGATATGAACAACCCGAGTCACTGGCGACCCGTACGGACGGCATAATTTGTTGTGAGGAACGTTCTAGAATCTGGCTATGAGTCGCTATGTGAGTACTCGTTCTGCGGCTTACGCTCACGAGGTTCATCTTGGCATAAGAGAAGTCTGTCCGAGTCCGTTGGACTTGTTTGATATGATTGGGCTGGAACGACCCCTGTTGGTGAGTGTTTGCAACGGAATGCTTGAAAAGGTAATTTCGAGTGTCTTCGATTGTAAGTTAGGTCCATGTTGATGTGACGTGAAGTCTTCCTCGCGATGTCAACCAACGATGGGTATATTATCAGTGTCTCCGAGTCGCAGCTCTTCCCCTTACCATGTCCACCTCTGTCGTGTGTGGAAACCGGTGCTGTGAGGCGTCTGTTGATCTCGAGGCTCAGACTATCACCGGAACACGCGCCGCATTTGCACCCCCAATTAGCCCAGACTCAGTCATGGTTGTCACCCCCACTCGCACACTCCATGCTACCACCACCACCTGCGACTCGATCGATGAGATCTTTCGAGTGACGTGTGGGAGTCGACATGACTCATGTCCATCCTTGCACAGTGCTGGCGAAGCGCCACCACCGCCTTATGCAGACGCCGAGCTGCCTGTGTATTCCACAGATCCCGACACGGAGCATCCCACGCTCGCCATGTATCTCTTCAAGCTTGGGTTTGGTACGTCTTTCGTCTCTGCGTGAGCGGCGTTCAGATCCCCTGACCCTCTCTTCATAACAGTGTTCCCTCTGTTTTGGATTCTGGATACTACCATCTTGCTATTTCCACTTACCGCTCCTCCGGATTTTGAGCCCTCAAAGTCAGAGAGAGAGCGTCAGCAACTTGTCGCGATCATGCGGGACGCCGAGCTGAAATGGGCTAAACGCTGTGCATGGGCACTTGTCACACTGCTCGTACTCATAGGCTTCGCTGCCGCCATTGTCCTTGTTGTGTTGCGCTAGGCAGCGCTGCTGGTGGCCACCACCTTACATCCGTTTTCTAACCCTCATCCAAATCATTCTTTGTGTGTGACTTTTGGAGCATCCACCTCTTTGGACGTCACGAAAAAAATGGTCGAAAACCGGGCGAGGGCGGTTTGTATGACTGGAATCTTGCAAGAAGCGTTACTGTACTTACAACCATACCTATTTTACGACGTTTGCTACACGTTTTGAAAAGTTTCCTTCAAACCCGAGACATCTAGTGCTTACTCCTTGACATGTCACCATCACCCGATTCGCAAGCTTGACCTCAGAGTCTTGTCACGGTATACGCGACATTCCGAGACAATCTTCCTAGGCAATTGCGTCCCGATCGATAATCATACCGCAGGTTCAGCGCATTATTCTCGGGGTCGAATGTGTGTGCGATAATGGTTGTAGCTATTTTATAGAAAAATTTTCGCATGTAGGCTTATCGTTCCGGTTCTCCCGCGTCTAGAAATGAATACGTGTGCCTAAACATGTCGCTCAGCGACTTATCTATCATCCATCTCGACTTGGACGATCACGCGCGAGTCGACAAGGCTTCCTCACTTTTAACTGAAGATGTCTTCCGAATCTTCGGTCACGAAAGACCAGCCTACAGCTATTGAACCACCAAGTCCAAGGCCACGGCTTGACATTCGACATCACGTGCATGTTTTCCAACGCAAGTTGACGACCAGAAAAGGCTGGTTTGGCGACTACGACTACGTTTGGCTCTGTTCGCCCACCCTTCCCTTCTCAATCCGCGGCAAGAAGACGAACCGACGGAAACAACCTCCCTTCTACGGGATTGACGATGAGTTGCCACTCATCCTCGCAATGGCAAGCGGTCTTCAGCATGCGCTGGCTATGCTTGCTGGGTTAATCACGCCTCCGATCATCTTTGCAAGCACGTTGGCACTAGATGCACAAACCTCTGCCTATATGATATCTGCGTCCCTTATCGGCTGTGGTAAGCAGTTGGCCATTCCTCTTCAGAGTTTGTGTGCTTGATTTCTTCCTCTCAGGGATCTTGAGTTTTGTTCAAATGTCACGCATAAAGCTTTGGAAAGGATACTACCTCGGTACCGGAATGTTGTCCGTGGTCGGGACTAGTTTTGCGACACTCAGCACAGCTAATGCTGTACGTATCCTTTTCTGTCTCTGCGATTTGATGCCCAGCCTGACGGTATACTTTGAAAGATTTTCAATGCCATGTATGCTAACGGGACTTGTCCTTCTCTTACTGCTGCAGACGGTACCGTGACTCGCGCTGCGTGTCCTGACGCATACGGCATGGTTCTTGGTGGGTCAAGTGCTTTGTCGTGCTAGGACAATAGCATTATACATGGCCCGATCTAGGTACTTCGTTGATATGTTCGTTCCTTGAAATCGGGTTATCGTTTATACCCCCGCGCACTCTGCAGCGCATATTCCCACCCATGGTCACTGGTACGTGCTTCTATGGACAAGAGTGTGACTGGGCCAACATGTGGGATTAGGAACCGTCATTGTCATGATTGGAGCGTCTCTTATAGGTTCTTCTGGGATGCCAAACTGGGGTGGCGGGTCAAACGGTTGTCAGGCACGTCCCATTAGCGGTCTGCTGTCCCTATGCCCGACCACCATGTCCAAGCATGCCCTTCCGTAAGATATGGCAAGTCTCGGGTGATACGGATATCTGACTTCGTCTCTCAGGTGGGGTTCACCCGAGTTCATCGGTCTCGGGTTTCTCTCATTTTTCACCATTATCATCACTGAACTGTTTGGTTCGCCGTTCTTGAAGAATGCGAGCATCATCGTAGGGCTTGCAGTAGGCTGCATCGTTGCTGGTGCCGCAGGATATATCGATGGCACTACCATTACTTCTGCGCCAGTAATTACGTTTCTGTGGTACGTCCAACGCTGACTTGGCGCCTGTTGTGGACCTCACGTATACAAGGGTACACACTTTCAAGATCGGTGTCTATCCTCCAGCCATCCTTCCGATGCTGGCAGTATACGGTAGGCATGCAAGTTTCCTGCCTATTCAGCATCTCACTTATCTCTTCAGTATCCACCACGATGGAAGCCATAGGTGATGTCACGGCTTCTGCAGAAGTGTCCCGTCTGGAAGTCACTGGGTATGATTTTGACTCGCGCATTCAAGGCGGTGTCTTGGTGCGCATAATTACGTGCTTTATCCATAGTGTCGTTAACCTCAGCATAGAGTGATGGTTTTGGAGGGTTCGTGTCTGCACTTTTCACAGTGACGCCGTTGTCCATTTTCGCACAGGTGAGTGTAGTACGATTCGCTCAAGGGAAACATATACTCATTGCTATACTCAGAATAATGGTGTCATCGCGCTCACTCGTTGTGCAAATCGTGCCGCCGGTCGATGGTGTTGCGCCTTTCTCATCCTTTTCGGCGTCTTCGGCAAGATATCTGGTTTCTTCCTCGCCAGTATGTGCTTTTCATGCTCTCGTGCGATTTCATTCCAACAGAAAATCCCGATCCAGTCCCAAACCCAGTCCTCGGCGGCGTGACCACCTTCCTCTTTGCAAGCGTCGTCGTCTCTGGAATGCGCGTGCTCTCCCTCGTTCACTACACCCGGCGCGAGCGATTCATCCTCGCCGCAGCCCTGTCGTTTGGGTTTGGGGACCTGCTCATGCCGGACGTGTTCATGTTTCTGTTTGAAGGCGTCCGTCGACCGAGCTCGGGGTTGCAAGGCCTGTTTGACTCGATCACGATCGTATTGAGTACGCCGTGTGAGTGGGTTTTACGCGATAATGTTCCTTGGGGAGAGCGTTGGCTGACGAGGAGGCGGGGGGCGGCAGTTTTGGCAGCTGGACTGGTCGCGGTGGTTTTGAACGCGATACTTGCTCAAGAGGTGGTTGATGCCGGGGAGGATGAGGAGGATGTCGAGCAGGTGGTCGAGGACGTGCAAGGTTCGAATCAGGCTCTGAAAGGTTAAATAATGGGACTGTATATTGTTCTCATTTCTGAGTAGGTTACTCGTGGAACGTTGAGAACGTTCAGATCTTGGAATAGGCGAATCTATTTGGGTGTTGTCACCGCTTAAGTCTGTACCATGTGAGTTATCAAACTATGTGATTTGAGTAGTCGAATAGTCATCACGGTGCGAATCCTGATCTCGATTGCAGTTGTCGTGCTCTCGTTCGAACAAATCTTCGAGGCCATTACTCAAATGCAGCATGGATACTGCCGCTCTACCACTTGTTGAAGTCGAAGAAGATATCATCAGGCAAAAGTTAGTGTTGTCGAGGCTCCACCGTGACAGTCAAAAAAATCACTATCACAGCAAAGACCACTACTATTATGCACCACCTAGTTGGTTCAATGTTTCCTATGTTTGTTGTCACTAGCACGATATTGCTCTGAACTGCGCAACGCTTTGGACATGCATCTCCATAATCCCACCACACTGGATAGAAGAGTCACTTGAGAGGTCAAAAAAAGCATCACTGAAGATACAAAATGATGTCCTAGACTCAGATGTTTTGCGGTTTCTGGGCACGATCAAGAAAACGATGGTTGACGTAGCACATATTCAAGAGCTCCAACTTACCACCCCATCCAGATACGCAGATCAAGTCTCTGCGACTCCTTTCATCACGCGCCCCTCATCTACAAAATCTGAAAATCTCGACACCTTTTGAGACGTCCTCCTTATTTGTACTATTTGATGGAGATACTCCATCGCTCCGTTCCCTGGAGCTTGAGAATATTTGAGTGCCATTTTTCTTATTGAACACATGCAGTCTCAGAATTCTCTGTCTGCATTGTACTTCTGGTCTGTTCCAGGACATAAAAGGTTTCCTATCTATGCTGGGTTACACGGATGACCTCACCTATCTATGGCTTGATCATGCCTTTCCTTGCTGTCGGGAGTTGGTCTTTAGTCCTACATTCAATGCCTCCCAGAAGCTCAGACTACTCCCAGCTTTTTATCAGCGGGCCCGTAAGAACATACCTTGTTTACTTTGGTTCTTGCACACAAATACACTGGTATCATGTCCGTAGATCAGGAATTGTCCATCCCTGCGATTCGTTCTTTGGTCATCGAATTTACCGGGAGAAGACGAAGACTCACTTGTAGTGCATCCAATCGTGGTCATGATTTCAACCATCCACCCATTGAACGCTTGGATTGGGATCACAATGTTCCCCTCCAGATCTCCTTACCCTGTTCGTGGACTGACATAGATCACATAATAAGCGACATCTGCCACCCTTTACCCTTGACGCACCTTCAAAACGTGCACGTCGTTGATTCTCCAGACTCGTTGGACTTTTGGAAGTGCGCCTTTGGACATCTTCAAGAGCTACGTTACATCAAACTGAGTGGAGGTTACATGCCCAATCTAACTTCCATGCTTGCCGTCGAACCCCACTGCAGTTCCGCAAATCGTCGTGGTGTTCAAGTGTTCGCTCCGGCGTTGGAGGTCTTGGAGCTGCATGACGTCGTGTTTCCTGTGCGGTCCAATGAGGGTACGTTCAATGAGCCATGTCTGCATGAAGCGCTCGCTACCCACGAGGAGCCTCAAGTCCAACTGATTTTGGATCACTGTTATGTTATGAAGACTCGGGATCAGATCAGGACGATTGAGATTCAGTCGAGTCTGCCGAACTCCTCAAAGTGCCGAGTTCGGAAATAACTGCAATTCCTTCCTAAAAATTCTTCCAGTTAGCTTACTTACTAGCTGTTACATTGCGTCTTGCCATTATCATCAGAACCGTGTGAGTTGATCAAACTATGTGAATAGTCAGCGTGCAAATCCTTATCCCACTTTCCAGTTGTTCCCCGTCGGTCAATTTTAACAATAACTTCTTTGAGAGTAGTCCACCTACCATCAAATACAACATGGACACCACAGCTCTAGTGCTTGTCAAAGAAGATATCATCAGACTAAAGTTGGTGTTGTTGAAACTCTATACCCAAAAGAATGCCTTTTCCTTCATTTCATGCCTCTCAAATGAGACTCTGGCCAACATATTTATCCATTGCACCAGTGACTATTACTATCATGACAAAGACCAGCTGTTACGCTTACTGCGAGCACGTGCCCAAGCGGAATAAACGTGGGTCTAGGAGAGGTTGGATCAATAGTCAGCTGAAGGCAAACCTTATGCACTGCAAGCTAGAGGCCCAGCGAAGTGCGCGTCCTGTGCACAAGATAGGGCCAACGACCAACTAAGGTGTGACCTACGACAAGCTCGCCTAGGGGTTGAGTGAGGAGTGTGAAATGCCGGTGAGGTCAAGAGGGATGAGGTCTTGACACCCGAGCACCAGTACACCAGTAAGGCGAGTAAGATTGCAAGGGCCCACTCAAGGGCAGTGACAAGTGCAGTGATACAGGCGTAGAACTAGCTTAGGGTCCAATTGTTAAGACCGGTTGTTACCCCTATCGCAAACTCTGGACCTTCGGAGTTGCGAAGTCTGATAGGGCATTGGCACAGGACTTATGTGTTGTGCCCTTGCTGACAGATGTGCCCCGTATTTCGGAGATGCGGAGATAAGTTCGTTGGATCGGAGTTACTATGATCAGAGCGGAGATGATCAGAGCGGAGGTCAAGAGGAGAGGACGAAGACAAGAGGAGGTAACAATCTATGTCGATATTCAAGCTAGGGAGTACAGGGATTGAGAGTACACTTTATATACTATGAGGACGAGAGGTATTAGTAACAGATTCGCAAAATGATTTGT
>JBBPTB010000747.1:0-14722 GCA_038093875.1 Boletus tylopilopsis
GTGTCCGTAAAAGGAAAAGGGAATGAGTCACAATGACGTGTATAGGATCCGAGGTGAGTCAGAGTGACGTGGCGTGAGTCATGCGGTACCGAGGATGAGTCATTGTGACGTGTCATGTCACGTGACTTGCGGTACCGAGGATGAGTCATTGTGACGTGTCATGTCACGTGACTGCAAAAAGATAAGATCAAGAGATAAGGGAAAGAAAGGGACGAACAAGGGAGGAAAAAGAACGATCATAACACTTAAGAACGATCATAACAATCTCCATCCTCGTGTCATGACCACCACCCACAACTTCACTTCCCTCACCCTGATGTGTAATGACCTGCCCAACATCCTACCTGTCTGCATCCACCACCTCCCAGCAGAATACCGACAGTATGCCATCACTGCAATTCTCACTAACCCCCTCACCCATTGATCACTCTAAAACAACGCTGCCTTCATGGTAGACCAATCCCTTGTGGCCTTTGCCTCCATCGCCCAATCCCTCAATATCACCCTTAGAGTCCAAGAGGGATCTATGGGGAACTCCATCAATCTCCATGGTTCTGTTGGACCAGTTGATGAGTGGGTTGACTTCAGTGAGCCATGACATTCTGAGGATCATATTTTGTTTTCCACATCATACAATGAAGAAGTCTTGGTTGCAGGGGACTCCTTTAATGTAGATGGTAACTTGGGTTCAATGGTGGATGGTTCTGGATTGGTTAAGGATTCTGTCCATGTTGTAGGCCTCACATGGCTTGTCGATGCAGAAGAAGAGGAAATGATTGTGGTGGGTGAAGCTTTCATCCATGAAGCAGGATGTGGCCCTACAGTTGATAAGGGCGGTGGTTTGTCCGACATGAACTCCCCCAATTTCAGAAATTTGTAGAGGGATTAAAATTGACTTGTCCTCTAAAAAGTCTACAATCAGGTTGGTTCTAGGTGGTCGAGTAGTCAGTCCTTGGCACCTGTCTAAAAATCCTTGAGCTGCTCCTTCACCTTTTCTTCTAACAACTTCCCACTCCCTTGGGGAATGGTCCAGACCTGGTTTACTTGTTCTGAAGAGCTCCCAGAGTCCTTCAGATACTTTGGTGGTTGATCCTCAATGTAGATCTCCCACAGTGCCTCAGTCATCTCCTTCACTCCATGTTCTTTGGTGACCAGTTGTTCCACCAGTCTGATTGCCTTGTTCTTCTCCTCCTTGGCCTCTGCTGGCTTATCCTTGGCAGTCCTGGCCTGTTCCTGTGGGCACATTCCATCATAGCGAGGATAAGGTTTCCTTTCCTTACTTCTCTTATTACCCTGGTGATATCTAGAGGAGCATCCTGGCTTCTTGCATATGAAGCACTTGCCCTCTCTCATAAGACAAGCTCATTCAGCAGGGGAGAGTTGGACATAGTTGTTAATTGTGTCTACATCCATAGCATTGGGGTTGCAGTAAGTGGAGGTTCCAGTGTAATATCCAAAGCCTGGCTTGTGCCCCTTGATGTCTCAAATTCACTCCAATTGTCGAGCAAACTTAGCCCCTGCCTTGATCCATTCATCTATCATAGTTGGTTTGGTTCCTCTGAGGATCATTTTCATGAGATCCATGTGGATCACCCTGCTGAAGATTTCACATAAGCCAGATTGTTCATTCAGCCTGGATTGGAAGATGAGAAGGTGAAATTTGATGGCGAACTTGTTGAAGGCTTCCTCTGTGTTAGGTCCCTGTGTTAGCGAATAGAGCTTTCACTTGGCTGCAGTGGCCTCATCATGGGTAGCCATCATGCCCTTGAAGTCCCCTTTGAACTTTGCCCAAGTGTTGTCAGCAGCAGGGATAGCGCCTTTGGCAAGACACTTGTAGTATCCTTCAATAGATCCATCCTTTGCCCTTACTCATTTGATTCAGGGTCATAACAATCTTAGCTTGATTGTCATACTTCTCATTGATGGAGAAATAAGCATCCATGGCATGTGTTACGGTTTTGCTGGTACCGATTATTTTTCCTTCTTGTTATCAGACTTATCCTCTCCTCACAATGGGACACTTGGTCCCATCTGATGTCTTCCCTGTTTCCACCTGACTATGATGCTATATGACCACATGTCACTACAGACATGTAGGGTCACCTTGGATACGGTTTTAGCTGTCACTCTGCTGATCCTTCTATTCCACTCTTCCTGACAGCAGAGCTCCATTGATCCTTAGACTTCTCACCGTCACCAGCGACGCCCTTGCTTTCCCGATGGTCCATGCACTGTCGCACATCGTATATAAGCCCTGCATGTACACTAGAGTACCCCAAGTTAGTTCTACGCAATCTACAGCGTTGATCTTGTCTCCTCTCAATGGAACTCTCCCTTTGTCCATTCCAGACAAAGGCTTGACTTGCCTCAACTGTATCTGAGTGGAACCAGGACCACTCACCTTTCCAATAGGCTCTTACAAGAGTGCAGAAGGCAGTGTCAGCTTGTGCTTGCCCAAGCTGTCACCTTATCAAACGGGCCTCCTACTACTCGGCACCCTCCTGTTGTTGTTCTCCCTTGCTTCCACTTTTACCTATTACTTCGCCCTCCGCCGACTCCACATTCCAGGAGACAGCTCAATACAGTAAGCGTAACAAAAAAACTAACTTTCCCCTAGACCCTGTTTTCCAACAGTAGGTCTCACCCCCCACATCATTTCCTGCTTTCAAGCCCCATCATCATCACCTGAAGCCATCATGAATCCTCCCAGAGTTCAAGCAGTACCCATACACGATTATCCTGCCCTCTGGAGACTACCTGACAATCACTCGGATTTCCTTGCCCTACCAAGCAAGTTTGCACATACTGAGGAAAAGGCCCTCTACCAACACAAGCAGAAGGAAGTAGCTGAGTGGAACATTAGAGAAGGAAGAGCATCGGACACCCTCCCCCCTCTTCCAGTTGGACACCAACCCGCCCCACCTCCAGATCCGGAACTGGAACTGGAATCGGAAACCTGATCTCCAACCCCACTACCACCTCTTCCTTCTTCAACTTCAGACTTCCTGTTCCTCCCAGAACAACCTTTACCACATGGTGGATTCACACCTTTCAATCTGGAGGACCCCCCCTTCTTCTCCCAAGAAGATGACAACAACAACAACGAGATGCCAGAACTAAAAGCTGGACTACCAGAAGAGTTCTCTGGAAATGGCACTGATGCCAACTGGTGGCTACATGCCATGGATGCATACTTCTCCATCAATGAGAAATATGACAATCACACCAAGATCGTCACTGCCCTGAACCGCATGAGTAAGGGCAAAGGATGAGTTTACACTGAAGGATATTATGAATGCCTTGCCAAAGGGACCATCCCTGCTGCCGACAACACTTGGGTGAAGTTTAAGAAGGACTTCCAAGCCATGATGGCCACCCATGACAAAGCCACTGTGGCCAAGTGAAAGCTCTATTCACTCACCCAAGGCCCTAACACCAAGGAAGCTTTCCACAAATTCACCATGGAATTTTGCCTCCTTACCTCCCAGTCCAGATTAAATGAACAATCCAGGCTATGTGAAATCTTCAGCAGAGGTATCCACAAGGACCTCATGACCATGATCCTTAGTGGAACTGAACCAACCACGATAGATGAATGGATCACAGCAGGAGCTAAATTCACTCGACAATCCAAGTGGATTCAAGACATCAAGGGGCACAAACCAGATTTTGGATACCAAACCAGAACCTCCACATACTGCAACCCAAATGCTATGAACGTCAACACCACAAATGACTACATCCGTCTCTCTCCTGCCAAACGAGCTTGTCTCATGAAAGAGGGCAAATGCTTCATATGCAAGAAGCCAGGATGCTCCTCTAGAAACCACCAGGGTAATAGGAGATGGACCGGAAGAAGGCCGTACCCCCACAATAATGGTAAGCACCCACAGGAACAGGCCCAGACCACTGAGGATAAGCCAGCAGAGGCCAAGGAGGAGAAGAATGAGGCAATCAGACTGGTGGAACAACTGGTTGCCAAAGGACATGGAGTGAAGGAGATGACGGAAGCACTGCAGGAGATCTATATCAAAGATCAACCACTGAAATACCTGAAGGATGCAGGAAGCTCTTCAGAACAGGTTAACCAGGTCTGGACTGTCCCCCAAAGGAGGGGCAGGATTTTGGAAGAACGGGTAAAAGAGCAGCTCAAGCATTTTTAGAACGGTGTTGAGGACCAACTACTCGAACACCTAGAATGAACCCTGTCATAGATTCTTTAGAGGAAAAGTCAATTTTAATCCCTCTACAAGTTTCCGCGATAGGGGGAGTTCATGTTGGACAAACCACCACCCTTATCAACTGTGGAGCCACATCTTGTTTTATGGATGAAGGCTTTGCCTGCCGAAACCACTTCCCATTCTTTCAACTTGGCGAACTGTGTGAGGCATACAACGCAGACAGAACCCTTAACCAATCTGGAATCATTCGCCATTGAACCTGAGTAACCATCTACATCAAAGGAGTCCCCTGCAACCAGGACTTCTTTATCGTACAATGCGGTAAACAAAACATGATCCTTGGGATGTCATGGCTTGCTGAAGTCAACCCTCTCATCAACTGGACCCATGGAACTGTGGAGATTGATGGAAAAGCAGATCTCCCCTCCCAAAGAGAACTGATCCATCAGCGCTACCTCCTTCACACTATGGGTCTCAACATGGACGACTGCATCGAGTGGTGTCTCTATAAATGAAAAGGCATTGGGGACTACCTCCCCAAAAAGGAGTGGATACGATGGACTACCCTCTCCACTCAGATCACCCAGGGAACTGCTAAAGCCAAGGCAGAACTCCCCAAAGAATATGAATGCTATCAGAAGGTCTTTGAGGAACCTTCCAATGAGTTGCCCCCACCCTGGAAGTTTGACCATAGAATCGAACTTAACAAAGACTTCCTGCCAAAACAAGGAAAAGCCTATCAGCTAAACCTGGAAGAGCAGGAAGTGTGCAAAAAGTTCATTGATGAGCATCTTGCCTCAGGGAAGATTGAACCTTCCAAATCCCCCCAAGCATCCCCGTTCTTCTTCATCCAAAAGAAAGATGGAAAGCTCCAACCCTGCCAAGACTACTGGTATCTCAATTCCCATACCGTGAAGAATGCCTACCCCCTCCTGCTGATCAATGACCTTATCGGACAGCTCAAGGACTTGCGACTTTTCACCAAAATGGATGTCCAGTGGGGTTATAATAACATCTGGATTAATCCGGCAGATAAATGGAAGGCTGCATTCATCACCCCATACAGACTGTACCAACCAACAGTAATGTTTTTCGGGATGTGCAACTCTCCGGCCATATTCCAGGTCTACATGAACAATGCGTTCGGAGATATGATAGCTGAGGGATGGCTGGTCATATATATGGACGACCTCCTCATCCACTCTAAGGACAACCCGGCATTACACAAGGAACACACTAAGCAGGTACTACAATGAATGGAAGAACAAAAGCTCTTCCTCAAACTGGAGAAGTGCACCTTCACCGCTAAGGAGGTGGAATATTTAGGAATGGTGGTAGGAAGGGGAAAGGTGCAAATGGATGACACAAAGGTCAACACAATCTGGGACTACAATGAATGGAAGAACAAAAGCTCTTCCTCAAACTGGAGAAGTGCACCTTCACCGCTAAGGAGGTGGAATATTTAGGAATGGTGGTAGGAAGGGGAAAGGTGCAAATGGATGACACAAAGGTCAACACAATCTGGGACTGGAACACCCCAAACTCCATAACAGCAGTCAGGTCCTTCCTTGGATTCTGCAACTTCTACTGGAAGTTCATCCCCAGGTTCTCAGATATTGCATGACCACTAAACAATCTTACATGAAAGGCAAATGTCTGGACATGGACTAAAGTCCACCAGAAAGCCTTCAAACACCTACACGACTCCTTTCTCACCTGTCTGGTCTTGTCAATGCCGGATGTCAGCAAACCATTCACAATCATGACAGACGCCTCCTTGGTGGCAACAGGAGGGGTGTTGATGCAAAAGGATGGCAATGGAGACCTTCATCCATGCACCTACTTATCCAAAACCCTTTCTAAGGTGGAAAGAAACTACAACATCTATGACCGTGAACTGCTGGCAGTTATCCACACCCTGGACAAGTGGTGACACTACCTTACTGGAACTGAACATCCAGTCACGGTCCTTATGGACCACAAGAACCTAACTTACTTCTGCCAGCCACAAAACCTTTCCCACTGACATGCCCGATGGCAGCTCTTCCTTCAGGAATACCACCTCGAATTCCAACACTACCCCGGATCCCAGATGGATCCAGTGGATGCTTTATCTCGCCCTGACAGGATTGATACCTTGTCGGACAACACAAACCAGGTCCTCCTCCCTGACCAGCTCTTCATCGCATACATCAATACCGAGCTACAGTCCAAACTCCTCACCTCATCCCCATCAGACCCACTCATGCTGAAGTGACTTAAACTCCTCAGCATGGACCACAATGAGGAAGCCCTCCCCACCCACTATAATAACCCTGCAGATTGGGCCTACACAGGGCATTCTCTACTACAAGGGATGAGCATATATTCCAGACTCAGATCTCCAGAAACGAATTGTCACAGAGTGTCATGAATCCACCTTCTCCAACAACAATGGGTACTTCTGTACCATTGCGGCTTTGGAAAAAGATTACTGGTGGCTAGGAATGACTACTTTTACCTGCCGATTCATCACTGGGTGCACATCCTGTCAGGCCAACAAGGTCCTGATGCACCCTACTGAAGCGACCAACAACCAAATAATGATTGCGTCAGCCAGCTAAGGCTGTCCTAGGGCGATACTCACAGGCTTAGACTTGAGAGACGAAGAGGAACTCTGAGTCGGTGGACATTGGTTGTAGGGAGAAAACCAAGAGGACAAGACTAAGGTCCTCTGGTACATGTATTGGTCTTTATATACTGTGGACTACTGTGCACGGACCAACTACTATGTATGGTAAGTGTCCATAAAAGGAAAAGGGAATGAGTCACAATGACGTGTAATGACTACGAGGTGAGTCAGAGTGACGTGGCGAGGAGTCATGCGGTGCCGAGGATGAGTCATTGTGACGTGGCGTGGAGTCATGCGGTGCCGAGGATGAGTCATTGTGACGTGGCGTGTCACGTGACTCGGAATGAGTCATGGTGAGTCAGAATGAGTCTATGTGACGTCATATGTCACGTGACTGCGAAAGATAAGATCAAGAGATAAGAAAGAAAGGGACGAACAAGGAAAGAAAGAAAATGAACGATCATAACACTACCCCCTCCTTATGGTCGAGTGTCCTCAATCGACAGCGGGATCATCGACAATATCATGTGGCAACTCCTGTACTTGTCCCAGGTAGAAGGCAAGACCGGTGTAGAGCGGGAGGCGATGTGATTGCCAGAGATAGAACACGGTGATGACGACAAGAAGAACGGTGACCATCGTGATGGGGACAATGAGCACCAGTGATGCGAAAATGGCGACAAGGACGAGGGATAGACCAGAAATCATGATAGGAAGGAGGAGAGGGGAAGAAGACGGCAGAACAGTGGGGAGAGACCAGGCAGTGAATTGGGACTCCATTGGTGTGCTAGTCGGTCACCTCTTCTTCGAGATGATTAAAAGGCAAAAGATGAGCGGGTTTTTCCGGAATTGGAGCGCCGCAAAAGGCAAAAATATTGGCGAAATCAGCCTGAGTCATTTGGAGTCGCCGGGGAGCTGAAGGGTGTGAGTCATGAAAGTCCTGAATGGCATCCGAGGCATGCGTCAGGTGTGAAATTGGCTCCCACATTCATTCCGTTTCGTCATATCCCTTCCAGTGTACGAGGTATTCGAAGCGTCGATTCTTCATTCGCGAGTCGATGATTGCTTCTACTTCGTACTCGGGATTTCATTCTTCCGTTATCTCCACTGGTCCAGGTCGTTCAACGGGTTGACCGGGGAGCCATTCTTTGTATGGCTTGACACGTGTGATGTTGACGACGGGGTGGATTCGTAGAGATGTCGGGAGTAATAATCGCACTGCATTGGAACCGATCATTTCTTTTACCGGGTAGGGTCCTATCCATCGTTCCGTTAACTTCTTCAATGCACGTGTGAGATGTAGATTTTCTGTCGCAAGCCACACCTTTTGTCCCTTTTGGTATGGATCAACTTCTCTTCGATGTTTGTCAGCTTGTTCTTTCATTCGACGTTGTGCCAGCAGTAACGTTTCTTTAATTTGATCAACAAAGGAGGCAGCTGCGGGGGCTCGCTCCTTTCGTGCTTCGAAGCCCATTCGGGGTTCGTATTGCAACGTGATTTGGAACGGGGACTTCTTTGTTGACGTTTGTTGCTTCGTGTTGTAGGCAAATTGGGCAATGGGAAGCCATTCCACCCAATCATCTTGTCGTTCATTGACAAACATCCGTAGATATTGCTGTAGGTCGCGATTCATCCGTTCGGTTTGTCCATCTGTTTGCGGATGATATGCGGTGGACAGAAGAGGTTTGATCCGTAGCCTGTCACATACTTCCTTCATGATTTGGGAAGCGAATTGTGGTCCTCGGTCGGACACGATTGTATCTGGTAATCCATGATGCTTCCATACGTGGGCGAGGTATAACTTTGCCGTTTGAAGTGCCGAAATGGACTTCTGACAGGGAATAATTTCCACGGCTTTGCTGAAGCGATCGACAACCACCATAATGCTGTCATATCCATCGACTGAGGGTAGATCTGTGGTAAAATCCACAGATATCTCTTTCCATGGACCCTCGGGTACGGGTAAGGGCTGTAACGTTCCCGGGGTTTGTTGATTCGATGGTTTATGCCGGGCGCACTTGTCACATGCCCCCACGTAGGCTTCGATGGAGGTATTCATCCCGGGCCACCAATAGGAACGTTGTATTAATTCCTTGGTTTTGGCGACACCCGGATGACCGGTGATTGGAGAGTCGTGATGTGCGGTGATAAGACGTCGTCGAAGATTTCGGGTTACGGGAACGAAGAACTGTTCTTCATGCATGAGGAATCCCTTTTTCTCCGTTATTCCGTAGGTGGACGTAAGATACGTGAGATCTGATTGTGGGAGCTTCTTGATTTCTCGACGTATCTCTTCTTCGAATTGATCTCCGTCAGTTCGTATGGTTACTTGTCGGATATCCGCGGGTGGGATCAATGTCATTCCCATATTATCTTCTTCATGTTTTCGATGATCCGATCGTCGGGAGAGTGCATCTGCCTTGCCCATAGTGGCACCTGGTTTATGCACCCAGGTCATATTGAATCTGGACAGGTATAGTGCCCATCGGGCTTGTCGACGGGAGAGATCTTGTTGTTTCATGAAGTATTGGAGATTGGCGTGGTCATTCCAGACTTCAAATGTATGTCTGGCTCCTTCTAGATAGTGGCGCCATATTTCCAATGCATTGATAACGCTGAGCATTTCTTTGTCTGCGATTGGATAATTTCGTTGTTCCGGCGTCATGGAGTGACTGGCGTATGCAACAGGATGCCAATGGTCTCCCTTCTTGGTAGAAAGAACAGCTCCTGTGGCATAATCCGACGCATCTGTTTCTAGTCGGAATTCTGCTTGATCATCTGGAAACGCAAGGATTGGTGCCGTAATGAAACATTGTTTCAGATGTTCAAAAGCTTGTTGGCACGATTCCGACCAGTGGAAAGGTACATCCTTCTTGGTGAGATCATGCAAGGGTCGTGCAACTTGGGCGTACCCTTCTATAAATCGGCGATAAAAATTTGCCATGCCGAGGAAAGAGCGTACTTGTTTCACCGTGGATGGCGTAGGCCACTGCTGGATGGTGGAGACTTTGGATGGGTCCATTTTGATTCCATCGGGCGTAACGATCATACCCAGGAATTCAACTTCCCGGACATGGAATGAACATTTCTCCGGTTTGACGAACAAATCATGTTCCTTGAGGCGGCGAAGTACTTCCAGAACGATCTTGTCATGTTCCGCCTGATTATCCGTCTTGGTGAAGATGAGAACGTCATCAATATAGACAACGACTACATCGGGCATGTCGGCGAAGATCTCGTTCATCATGGCCTGGAAGGTGGCAGGGGAATTGCAAAGGCCAAAGAACATCACAAGAGGTTCAAATGAACCGCGATGGCACGTAAATGCGGCCTTCCATTCGTCACCCTCCTTGATGCGGACATTGTTATATCCCCATCGAAGATCCATCTTCGTGAAGAGCTTGGCGCCTTTAAGACGATCAACGAGTTGGGAGATGAGTGGAAGTGGATAGTTGTTCTTCACCGTGTGCTCATTCAGGTAGCGATAGTCCTGTACCATTCGCTTTCGTCCGTCCTTCTTTGGGACGAAGAAAACAGGTGATGTCTGTGGACTCTTGCTAGGACAGATATATCCTTTCTTCAATTGGTCCTCCACGAAAGCAGAGACTTCGTCTTGTTCTGTCACCGAGAGAGGAATGAGACGTCCTTTCTTTGGTTGAAATGATTCCTTCAAATCAATCGCATGATCCCATGGTTTTCGTATGGGCATACGCTCTGATGCGTGTTTTGAGAACGTGGGGAGGAATTCATGATATTCAGGTGGAACCAGTTCTTCTGGCGTTTTCTCCTTTGGTTTCTCCTTCTCTTCCTTCTTTGCGTCTGCTTGGCGAAGGAGGAAGGAATGTATAGATTCCAGTTCTTCTTTGTGGATGCAATGGAGAAAAGCAGATCTATGACATCGATCGGTGCATCGGGTCATTCATACGGTTCCGGTTGTCCAATTAATGTCGGGGTTGTGCTTCTTCAACCACGAGTGTCCGAGGATCATGGAATTCTTTCCGAGATCCGTTATCTCGAGATTGATCTGTTCCTTGTGACCGTCGAAAGAGATAATGAGGTCTGCGGAATGTGTGATGCTACCAGCGGAGTTCTTCGTTCCGTCGACGTTGTAAACAGGGATTGGTCGAGGAAGACGTCGCATGGGCACATGATGTCGTAGAGCCCATTGTCGGTCGAGGAAAGAGACGTTTGCTCCACTATCCACAAGTGCTTCTGCATTTCGTTTATTGACGCCGAAGAACACCGTGATTGGTAGTTTTATTTCTTTTTTGGGGTTTAGGGTACGGAGACGAACTGCGGGTGGTTCCGTCTGTTCGTCGTCATCGTCTTCGGTAGCAATGAGATCTGGGATTTCTTCTTCTTCTTCTGCGGTGACTGATGATGTTGGAGTGGGAGTAGAGGAATTAAGCACCGGTTTTACGTCCCGGCCAAGCCTTTCGGGCCCCTCTGACGTGGTTAAGTTATCCATTGCATCATCATCAGATGTGCCCTGCACAGAGAGAAGAGAATATCTGTTATTACTAGCGACATGAACACCCAGTTCGTTCATGCCACTGTGCCTTTTGACGCCTTCTTTTCGGTGTCAAGGAGATCTGCAAAGTGAGCCTTCATTTCGTCGAAGTTCATACCTTGTATTGCACGAGGTTGTTCCGTGCAGGGTTCTTCGGTGGTGGCGTTCCGGACCTTCCGTGATTTGCAATCGCGGCGATGTCCACCTCTGAGGAATTTGCATTCGGGACAAGGGTTCTTCGGCTTCTTGCAATCTTTTGCGGCATGTGGTCCTTTGCAATTGAAGCATCGAAGAGCGTTAATTTCCGCTGTTTCGGTGCTTTTGATATGCTGCACGTGTGCGGGCTTTGTGAACATCTTGTATGCTTCTTGGTTCTTACCGATCCGATGGATATGTTGGATCAAAGAACTCAGTTTGTTCTGCCGTGGGTTCCGCTGCATCGTGGTGTGGTCTAGTAGGAGAGCGTCTCCGCGGAGTCCTTGGCGGAAGATTTCTTTCCTGATCTCTGTGGACACGTTGTTTTCTAGAAGCCATATTGCTTCGTCATCGGCAACTTTCGCCTTGTATGCCAAATTTCTCCATTTGGCGAGGTACGTGTCAATATCCGTATTCTCTGATTGTCGATACTTGGTGAGCTCGTGTCGCACCCAATCAGCTTGGAGTTGGGGGCGGAAGAGATTGACAATGGTCTCTTTCCACGCATCCCATGTGTATCGGGTGTTCGTTCCCGTTGCGAGCTGTTGCAACTCGACATCGGCGAAATGTTCTCCTTTCGTACCCTTCAGTCAGGAAAGGAGAGTGTAGGCTCGATTCTTTACATTTGGGATAAACTCTGGTTCAAGATGTAGAGCATCCGCTGGATCGTAATCCGGATTTGGCGTATTGAAGTGTTTTGGATTGGCGTCCATCCAACACTGTAGCTTGATCCACCAATCTTCGAACTTTGCTTTGGAACCATCATAGGTGCCGGGATCACAGAAGATTTCTATTTTCGACGGTGCAGGTCCGCTACCGTTTCCGCTTCCTGATCCGTATCCTTGTTGGGTTTTTGCCCATGTCGTGAGATCAACTAACTCTCTCGTTCGTTGATCGGCTGCTTGGCTTTCGGCGGCAGATTGATTTAGTTTCTGCGCCGTTCGTTCGAGTGCGTCCGTGAGCAACTCCTTGTCTTTCTCTGTTTGCTCTACCCTTACTTGCAGGGATTGGAGCAGGGCTTGTGTCGTTCTCAGTTCTTCTTCGAGATCGATCATGGACATGGTGATTCAGGTCACTGGAGGGGTTTTCCTGATCAAAACTTTCAATTTCGCTGCTAACCCTTTCTCCTAGAAGGGGAATTTCTTTTGTCTAGCTAGCGTTTGCCTTGGACGAAGGTATGGGCGCAACAACGATAAGTCCCAGCAGGTATGGGATCTTCCGTTCGCTCAATTCGTCGATATCCCGTAAACGGTCTTTCGTTTGGGATCTTACGTGGATGGGGGTCGGAGTACGATGGAAGGGAATTGGGATATCCAAGTACCGTCGTCGAGGGAGACGATCAAACTGAAGCGGTTGTGAAACGAGGAGAGAGAGTCGGAAGAGGTGGAGGAGATGGTGGATACTGAGGGACACACGTGTTAACCAAGTTGTGATGGCTAATACGCGGGCTGAACTGTTAAAGATGAAAGGTGGGAGGATGGAGATTGATGAAGTATCGAGGTAGGGAAGTATAGTCTTGTCCTAATGAAGCGACCAACAACCAAATAATGATTGCGTCAGCCAGCTAAGGCTGTCCTAGGGCGATACTCACAGGCTTAGACTTGAGAGATGAAGAGGAACTCTGAGTCGGTGGACGTTGGTTGTAGGGAGAAAACCAAGAGGACAAGACTAAGGTCCTCTGGTACATGTATTGGTCTTTATATACTGTGGACTACTGTGCACGGACCAACTACTATGTATGGTAAGTGTCCATAAAAGGAAAAGGGAATGAGTCACAATGACGTGTAATGACTACGAGGTGAGTCAGAGTGACGTGGTGAGGAGTCATGCGGTGCCGAGGATGAGTCATTGTGACGTGGCGTGTCACGTGACTCGGAATGAGTCATGGTGAGTCAGAATGAGTCTATGTGATGTCATATGTCACGTGACTGCGAAAGATAAGATCAAGAGATAAGAAAGAAAGGGACGAACAAGGAAAGAAAGAAAATGAACGATCATAACACCTACCATTCCAGCCCTGTTGCCTATCCCTTCCGTTGTGACCTGCCCCTTCCAACAGTTGTCTGTTGATCTCATCACTGGTCTTCCAATGAGCTCCAGTTTTGATTCTGTCATGGTCATGGTTGACCATGGGCTTAGTAAGGGGGTCATTTTCCATCCTTGCACCAAAAGCATCAGTGTGGTAGGGGTAGCACAGCTCTTTTTCTACTCTGTCTTCAGGCAATTTGGACTCCATGACAAACTAATCTTGGACAGAGGACCACAATTTGCCTCAGCCTTCACCTTGGAGCTTGCCCACCTCCTCAATTACGACGTCTTGCTCTCCACAGCCTACCATACTCAAACTGATGGGGAGATGGAACAGGTCAATCAGGAACTCAAAATGTATCTTTGGATCTTCTGCAACGGACTCCCACAGAAATGGTCTGAACATCTTACTGCTGCCAAGTTCCACCATAATTCCACCTGACATTCAGCAACGAAACAGACTCCATTCTTCCTCATGATGGGGTATGAACCTTGGACATACCCCCCCCCTTGGGAAGACATTCCTCCCTGCTCTTGAACAACGCCTTTCCTCCCTGGAGAAGGGCAGGGACAAAGCCCTGGCAGCTCACAATAAGGCAAGGCAATACATGGCAGAAAGGATCTACTCAAAGTTCATACCCTGGAAAGCTGGACAAAAGGTCTGGCTAGACTCTCACAACTTGAACCTACACTACCCCACATGCAAACTCGCCCCTTGAAGGAAAGGACCCTTTGAGATTGTACAGGTACTCTCTCCGATTTCCTACCATCTCAAACTCCCTCCCACATGAAAGATCCACGACGTGTTCCATGCCTCCCTACTCTCCCCATACAAAGAGACCAAGGAACATGGGCTGAACTTCCATCCGGAACCCCCCAACTTAATAGATGGTGAAGAGGAGTGGGAAGTAGAAAACATCTTGGCACACCAGGGGTTGCCTGCCCGACAATCATATCTGGTCAAATGGAAGGGCTATTCCGTGGCTGAAAACACTTGGGAATCAACATGTAATCTGTGCCATTCAGCAGAACTAATCCAGGATTACTGGGACCGATTGGCAGATAAGAACTGTTATGATCGTTCATTTTCTTTCCTTGTTCGTCCCTTTCTTCTTCTCTTATCTCTTGATCTTATCTTTCGAAGTCACGTGACATATGACGTCACACCGACTCATCTAGACTCTCCATGACTCATGT
>JBBPTB010000748.1:0-14711 GCA_038093875.1 Boletus tylopilopsis
TACCAGACCCTCCATTGCGAGCGATCGCACAGAGTCTTCCACAGCCTTCATATCAGTCTCGTCATCCCATGGCTTCACATCCAAGGTCACAACAGACTGTTATGCATCACGTCAGCTCCCGTTCACATCCATCATCAACAAACCATCAACCTTGGCGATCGTCTTCGGCTTGGCCGCTTTCTTGGCGTTGTAGGCAGCAACCCGTTCAGCTTTGATTCTTTCAGCCTCTTCGTCCACTTCCTCGTCTTCACCAAACAGGTCAATGTCCTCCTCTTCTTCTTCCTCGGCCTCGGCCCCGACAGCAGAGACACCCTGAATGAACACCTGGCCTGCAGTACTGCTACCGGGCAACGTGTCGAATTCCGCGTTGTAAGACGTGATGTGCGAGTACCACCTCGCTACATGCGGGTAGCTAGAAGCATCTGGTGCGGCGATCGCTTTGTAGACGAGCACATCAGCTTGGGAGGGCGTGTATCTAAAGGAGAACGCCCTAGTCAACGCGGTGTTCATTTTTTTCATAACAAAAAATGATGTGATTATGATCAGATAGCTAAGGAAAAAGTTGTCTGCATGCTGGTACAGCGGTGTCTAATCGCTTCTTGGAAACACGGACCATAGCGTTGTATTCATCAAGTCGGAAGAATGGATCGAAGCACTGCAAGGACGCGCACTCACCCTTCAACGTAAGACCTTGTGGAAAGGTGCTGCTCGAGTGTGGCGAGGTTGGCAGACATGTTGACGTGTAAGAGCGAGTTGGCGGTGTAAGTAGATGAGCGGGATGAGGAAAGATCGATCTAATTTTTTTTTTTTCCTGATTTCGACGTGTCCCTTTAGGGTAGGTCTTTCTCCATCTTGAGCTGCTTGTGGAGCTACACTCAACGCAGTCTATTTCATCGCAAAGACACGTGCTGAATCAAGCGATAACGTATGAGACCCGGCCAATGAAACCAGAGATCGACAATGCAGGCACCCCCCCGCGTACTCAAAGCTCCACTCGCTGCCCAACAGCCTCAACATTGCGTAATTCTCTGGGCGTTGCAGACTGCGCATTTCGTGGTCTTATACACGTGATCGATCAGGTAGGAAGATACACCTCTTTGTGGTTTTCCGGTCGTTCGGTGAATGTCAGTTGACGACATTAACTTGAAGGTGCCACCGTGACGTGGGTACCGTTTTTTTTTGGTTATAAACCATTTGCGCCGATCAAATTCGACGGAAATTGAGCGCCATCCAGCCTGCTGGCGGATGGCCGCTTTTGTTATCTCTCACCACATTTTACCCTCACTTGCGGGACCGTCTGTCGCTGTCTAGTGTCCCTTGCCAAGCCTCTCAGCAAATCTTCGGCGGATATTTCCATACGTTGAATAATTTTTTTAAACTGGCTACATAGTAATACTGGAGAGTCCTTCCTTCTCGCTGTATCAAGACTCGAGTGTGCTCCCGGTCAACTAGTCTAGACCCGGTGATTGACGTGTAAGGAGATATGAGTCTTTCTGCGCAATGGAAGTGGTAGTCGCGGTACATATGTGTTTCATTCCCTGAGATACATCCCAATTCATTAACGTCTCATTGAACGAGCAACTTATAATTTATCTCGGACTAGGCTCCGAAGCCCTCCGGAAATGTATTGTTCAGCTCTCTTCGTAGTCATCACAGTGGCGAGAGGGTTTTTACCCTCCCAAGGCAAGACACAACCACAGTTACCGTACCAATCAAATGACACTTGCACACAAAAATTTGATCAACTGTCTTTACGTGGGCCATGGCCGAACATGTAATCGGCTCCCTGACCTTATTGTAGTTGCCCTTCATACTTAAAAGCATCACATGACAATCAGCGCTCTCTTTCAACGAAGCCGTGACCCCCATGCATTGATCCGCAACTTTTTCTCGGCTCGGAAACTCTTGTAGCACTGGCTAGTAGCATAAAAAAAAATACTCGGCGTCAATCTCGGTTGATCGGTCATATCGGGATGCTGTTGTCCAAGCCCTTCTCCTTCCATCTTCTTCGAATTCTCTGTGCGGCTATGCCAAATAGGTCAAGCTTCTCGCACTCAAGAAGTAGGTGAATTGTATTGTGAAACTTCAACTTTACTCCTTTTTCACAGAATGACCGCCTCAATACGTGTTTTCGCTTCATGCTCTTGCCTGACTCCGCCCATAATATTGACTGGTTCATATCGAGAACAAACTCAGCAACTGGGCGGTGGATAAGTGTACATGCATGCTGTTGATGCTGACTCCCAGCCCAGTTCTTCTGGCAACTGATTTCGATGTCAAAATCCCCGTCTCGGCTGTCTTGTCATCGAAACTTTGAACGGCTAAGTTTAGCTTTCAGCCATTGAACTTAGCCGAAAACTTCCTAAGAACATAGTGAGTCAACGCTTCAGGGATGAATATGTGACCTGAGGTCAGTATGATCAGATATCGATATCTTACGCATACAAGAATTCACAGGCACCCGTGCACAAAGGTCTCGCCTTCGTGCTGATTGGCGGAGCTGCCAATCGAGCAGGAAACTTACGAGCTCAGGGGTCACATATGCGCTCAAACAAACCCGTGTAATTGCACCAAATCTGAGATTTATGGCCTCATTAAATACAGGTCCCTCGTGTCGCTTCGTCGGGATCCTCCGAAGAAGGCTCCGACTACTCAATGCCAAGATTGTCCAAGTACGTCTACGTATGTTTTTTTTCCCTCATCTGTCGGATTTAACCGATATGTTTGGAGCTGAGAAGTAATACCTATCGGGTCCACAGAGAACGCAGAGTGCTTTCCCTGCCTGACGGCGTCTGTTGGCCGGAGTTGCGGTCCTACGCTTACATCCGTGGGAGGACCCACCAATGCCGTCATCACGATCTAACCCTTCCAAGACAGCACTCCAAGACACCGTCTCGTCATGAATGTGTACATATTATTATGGGTTGTCTTTCCGCCTCCGCTTGCACACGAGCATGCCCGCAACTTTCTTCAGAAGGCCGCCCATATCGATCCAGGAAATTACCCCATCCGCCGCCCAGAACGTCCCTTGCATCACTCCGCCTGCGCCTTGCCCTCTTCACCTCCCCTGTAATATGTCACATGGATCATCGTCGTCGGATGCAGACACATATTCCATGAAGCTCTTGGATAAGCTCGATATCGCCTCGCCTCGCCGTCACCTGCCGCAAGACAGACTCACGTTCCAGAACGTGGAGGAAGAGGGCAAACAGCGCTATATTGCCCTACAAATCATACACAAGTGTGATATCTGGCATCCCAAGCTGGCAGAGGCGTTGGCGACAATTTACGTCATGCTTCTCGAGGATGATGGGCGCAATTGGGAGCATGTTAATGGTGCAGGTTTGTCTACTTTTGTCCCCGATTTCATGCGCGAGCGTTTGCTCGAGGGGGCGTCTGATAATCACGGGTGGCCGCTGGAAAACAAACTCAACACCTTGGCTATCGCCTTGTTGTGGTTGATCAGCTCTCGGGGTAAGTGTGGTTTCAGGCTCACGAACAGGCATCACCCTCATCATCTCACACGTAGATCGCCTTGATCAGGAGACTGATGACTTCAGGAGGGAGATCATGACGTGCCTCGCTCCGTTCGCTCTAGCTGGTTTTCGGGTGTGTACATTTCTGGTCTACGTGTGATATAAGGATCTGACATTGCAACCAAAGTACCCATGTTTCGCTTCCCCCGAGGATCTTTTCCAAGCATCCGAAACCGCATCCAAGGTCGCCGTCTCGAATTATACAAGTTATCCAGACCATCGACATACCGAAATTACGCTGAAATATTTCGGCCAACCGACTGTCCTGTGTCTCCCCCCCATAGCTCCCTTTGCGATATTGAGCTATTTCGTACGGATAGAATATTTCCACCTCAGGGTTCCACCAGAGCTGCCTCTGAATCGTCAGGATGCTATCACCAAAGGTGTCCTTTGTGGACCTACGCAGGACGATATCGATTATTTCAACGCCCGATGTGCGACAGGGATGGCTAGTAGACGATACGGTGACCTATTTGATGCACTTCCTAACAGTCGCCGTCATGATCCTGATTGGCGTCGTTCATTGTTTTGCTTTGAATCGACGTGGTCGCGTTCCCCTTTGGTGTATTACATACCGGGCACCTTTACGGGGCGCTGGCAGGGATCTTTCATTGTGAGCTGGCCTTTTGGATTGCTCGATCTTGGCTCAGTCTTCTAGGCACCTTACCAAGAGGATTACCGAACCATGGTTTGCTCCGCTGAAGCTCCGTCAGCATTCCCGAGTTTCAGTCGTTTCCCTCTTTATGTCAAGTTCCGCGAGTTATATTGCTACTTCCCCTCGACACCTCTGCCCGTTGCAGAGGATGAAATTTCTTTTTTCAACGCCTTTTTGCCTCTTGGATATCAGCGGTACGAGGACGAGGTAATGTACATGTTTTCATTTTGCTTAATTTGCTGAACAAAGTGGACTGACAGTCAGGAATTGAATTTATTGGCCCAAACGGCTCTTTTAAGACCAATTATATACCTCTCCGGCGTTCCAGAGACGTGAGCGACATCTCAAATATGGGAGTGTTGGATGTCATCATCACTGGAAAAGTATGTCGACTTGCATCTGATCTCGTTTGTCGATGACCGTTTCTGTCAGACGGAGGTACCGTATGCCACAGCATGGAATGGATACAAGTATATAGGAAGGATTCGACCATCGGATGGGCTCGTCGTACTCTTGCGCGAGCCGGTATGTAACTTGATCTGACGCCATACCGCAGCCTCACTCAAGTCTTCAGTTGGATCCTCAGAGGGTTGACCTGGGGCGGGCATTATTCCGAGGTTACGGTAGGGTTTATTTTAGTCACTAGAGGTGGTTCCAGCTCATGGCCCTGGCTTGTAGTTATTTCGTCGCGCAATTTCGTTGGGAGATGGAGGCACATCGCAAGTGCGGAACATCCAGCTGACTGGGAATCTATTTTTAGTTTGTGTAAAGAGGTAAAATGATTGTAAACCCGCATAAATCGCATCCAGCACCCTGAGGACCGAATCCCTGGGCTAATACTACTGCAGCTTCATGCACTGAGTCGCGTGTATCAAGGGCCCATATGTGCATTTCACGATAAACCCTTAGTTGACCTGACATCTTTCCAAATTGGGTAAGCGGAGTGTAGACACAGAGCCTGAGTGCGATACGACCGTAGTTGCCAGGTTATCGCGCTCAGGATGATACTGGAAACTGAATCACTCGCCAGATCGGTTCCTCAAGAGGTCCTTGAACACATAGCTTTCTTCGCAGCGACACAGAGTCTCGTCGGACCACCCTCGGGCTTGCTCCCGCTACTCCTAACCTGCCGCGATATTTACCGGGCGCTCTCTTTCGAAGCTAACCCCTGCTTTTATGCTCGCATATTTAGCTCCAAATTTGACACGAGGTCTGCCTTCCGTCGAATTGGCTCGCACGTCAATACGCCTCGAGTCCTCGCCAATGAGCTAAAGAAGAGGTGGACACTCTTGAAGCGGGTTAGGGCACGCACGAGTTCTCGGACGCGACACCTCGAATCATGTCAACCCTCTCACACCCTGATAGATTTACTTTGGCTGGCTTACCTCATGATGATCGAAAACGATGGGAAGAACGAACGACAGCTGTTGGACTACGCCGAAATGGATGCATGGCTGATGGAGTATTGGTTCGACGACGAGGGGGCTTCCTCGGCGGCACACATGATCGTTCAACACGCTTGGCCCATCGAAGACGAGAAAAACTCTATTGCGATGTGGCTGTTTTGGTTGCTGCTTCGGCCTGGTAAGGCTCGCTTTCCCTGGTCACAAGCTCCTGACGACCAACTTCCACAGGTCCCATCATGCGAAATATTAGCAGGTACCCGCACATGACGACCATCATGAAATTGACTGCATTGGCGGCTAATCATGTCTGTCTCCGTCAATTTTTTTTCCATCCTTATCTACTTATCCGTTTGCTGCAAGTATCCCGTCTGCCACCCATCGTGGACCGATTTTCTACCTCGATCAGAAGCGGTGCTGCCACCCAGCGTTATTACTCATTTTTCCGAAACATATCGATTGAATCCGCCGACCCTTGCTCCAGCGGCGATTCTTACTTTTCTCACCCTCGCTTTGCGAATATTGGTGTCCCCGCGGGCGAATCATGCCGGAGCACAGTCACTCCAGTTCCCCGCAAGCGTCTCATTAAGCACGAGGAGAAGCGAAGATTGGGACACGGACTGGTATCGGTGCATTCGTTCAGGCCAGTCCAATCATCATACAACGTTTCCGCAAACATACGTCTTGGGTTCCGTCGAGGGCGTTTGGGAAGGCGTTTTTACCGTTCGTGTACAAATTGTTGCTTTGCTCGACAAGTGAATCTCATTTTTCTTCACACCAGTATACGGAATTCACCGCGTATTCGATGTTGCTCTCCGGAGGATCACCGCCGGTGCTTAATCACTGTCTGGTAGCACACCATCGGCAGACGTGGAAACTGCGTGAATACTATCTTGTTCAAGAACTCGCTCATGAGACATCTCGACCTGTGGGATCTGGCGATCCTTTGAAGGCATATTTTCCCGCAGGGACGCGAATGCAGGAACACTCGGATTCTGTAGAGATTCGAGAGCCTGGGAGAGATTCAGTCCACTATTGGCGGGCATCCCACGCCAAGGCCGATGGACATCGAGTGGTGGATATCATCATTCTCGGAGAGGTACCCTGCTTCTTTTCCTGGTTGCCGGTTGGACTAACTTTGGCGCAAGGGTCACTCCGCCTGGGGTCAGTTCAACCTGTACGGTCGTGTTCGTCCTCTGGATGGGTTTATCAGTTTTTCCAAGGATTATGTACGAGTGGTCTTGGACTTTTGGATGTCGTCACTGATCAGCCTGATAGGTCGATGGCGACAGAGGGAGGTGGCTGTACCGAGGATACCTGGTTGGCAATTTGGATGGTCATATTTCAGGTCGATGGCGAGACACGTTGAGCCCCAGCGACGTTCCAGGCTACGAAGGATGCTTCGTGATGAGCAGAAGGAGATGAACGAGGCGATGACCTGTCGATGGCGGCTTCATCACAAAACGTCAACGAACCGCGCCCGAACGAAGCTGATGTGGATGGATGCGGAGTAGCCCGAGTTTTATTGGGCGGCCTTTGCGATCAACTGAGATCCGGTCGCATGGCGTATGTGATCTTGATCGGTGTGCGTTACTTGTTATGCCGTTAACTTGATCGCGGCGTAAGAAGCACAATACGTTTACTTAAAGCTTGATGTTCTACTGAGAAATTCGTACTAACAAGGGCGATTTAATTCTATGGAATCTATTTCTAGAATAGACAGAGGGCTATCGCTACAATCGGGATAAAAATTTAAAATAGAATGCGAATAAAGTACGTATAATTGACCATCGATACTTAGACGAGGCTAAAAGCGCGAAATCGAGAAAAAAAGGGGGGATGTATGTATATCGGGAATTAGAGTATGTGTTAAAGTAGGATGTGTCTGGCAAGATAAGATGATTAGGATCAGAGTATGAGTATGATAAGATCTAGCAAGTAGCACTTGCGTTAGTAAGGCTGTATAGCCAGCGATCCGGCAATTAGCAAATCCGACTCACGATAGATATGTACAATTGAAAAAGAAAGTCTGAGAGAGGACCACTGAAAATAAAGCGTGAACAGGTCCTCGGAGAGCATGCTACGACTCTCTACGCTGCTGAATAGAGTCATTCAACAGGTTACGGTGTGGACGGCTCGACTTACCCCTATCTTCGGGTACACAAGGAACAAGGAATATCTTGCCGGACTTGGGGAGATGTTTGGCGCGTAGAGCAATGACGTCCGGATGTAGCTACGGTGCAGGGAACCACATGAAAGAATTTTACTTGGTGAGCAACGCAGTAGGCAGGATATTGAATGCACATGTTCTCGGTCTCGATCTTTGGCTGAAGTCTGGCGTTTTCCAGCACATACCTTGAATATTTATCTGGCGCATCATTCTGTGCGACCGGGGATGCATGTTTGAAGACAGTGACTCTGCATAGTGGCGCCGTTGTTCGTCCAGTACCATGGCGGATACACTACAAACCCTGCCTCGTCAGTCCATTTCAAAAATCTCGCTGAAAATGGATACGACGGTCAAGTTAGGACACACTCGTACATATAAACGCCCCCAAAACGATTGCAACTCGCCTGTAGGACGTGCGCTGGACACTTTGAGGCAAGATTTGTGGCGGTAATGTCAACAAAAATGAGGCGCAAGACTGCGGACCCACTGGAATAGCACACATACACATAGAGCGCTATGAGACCCACAAGATAGAAGTCAGATGCATGCACGAGTTTTTCTATGTGCTCACCTTTGAGGTTGAGCGAGTTACGAGGTTTTCGACTACTTACCATCCGGGCGGCCGCTGGGTTAATTCAAGCTATTAGATACCAATTATGGCAAGTGAAGTATTTAGCTCGACACACAGCATGCTGGCCTGTCACAACAAAACACGTTGACTGGTGACCACCATACCATCCCCGTTAGAGATGGAGTATGTGCCTGTGGGTGCTGCTCATTCACCGCGCCACGTTACACACTGACGAGTTTTTACTTAGACAAGCTTGAATATCTCCGCTTTGAAACAGAAGACGGACATAAGCGCCCTGACTCTATTTGTCGCCGGAGAAAACGTTCGCGATAAGGGGAGGTTTGTTATGTTGTGGAGGGTTGGTATTCTGCATTTCATCTTGATCGTAGCGCTTTCTGAGACCACCGCCGGTAGGACGGTAACTTCATCGTCGTTCAAGCGGAGCCGTGGTGGCGGCCCGGCGTCGTTTCGGATAAACCTCCGTCATCTGCGAGTCATTACTTGGAAGAAAATCGGGCCCTTTGGCATATTCAAGAGGTTATACAGACCATGCTTGATATGCTCGTACTCGATGGTGAACACAATTGGGCGTATCTAGTTCGTCTCAAGGACAAGAGCTACCGTCTGGTTTACAAGCAGAGGCGTTTGGTTCATAATTGCCCGATATGGACCAAGGTAGGTAGTGCAAGCATTTCGTTTTGGCGCCGGCTCATCTGTGTGGTGCAGGTGGTGGAGCTGGACGACATTGAGGTACATTTACTACACCAGAAGGGTCGCCGAAATGATCAACTGTTTCCTCATCTAGATGACGCGATTCGCTTCTGGTCTGTGCTGGGAAGGGATCTACGAAGGTAATTAATTATCTGAGCTTCCAGGACGATTCTTGAGCATCATGTATAGGGGAGGAAGTCGATCTTTTTATCGCTTGGCAAGACGATTGGGGACACTACATCGCTGCAGAAAGTCGCGGACAGAAGCTCATGCACTCTATGGGCGTGGGGCATTACTTTTTCGATCTGAAAGCCCACGTTTCCAAGAATGGAGTCATCGTTGGCATTATGATGGAGCCCATCGTTGGACGTACGTACCAGGCCATCATTGATTACCACGGGCTCATTCATTGTAGAATGTATCACGCACGCTGACTGTTCCGCCGTTTTTGAAGCGGTTGCCAACATCCAGCGACACGGCATCTTCTTTTCATTCCAGATATGCGACATTTACATGACGGAACAAGGCGTGCGCTTCGCGAGCGCATCGAGTGCGAGGTGTTACCGAGACCCTGATGTACTCGCCGAAAAAGCACAATGGATGTGGCAAATGCTGGCAGAAATCTTCAACGAAATGGACAATAGTCCTTGGAGAGACATGCGACCCAACTCGCGTTCGATGAGCCCAACCGCTTTCATCATTCCGCGCCTTCCTTCCCCTGATCGTCCGATAAATATGACGCTTGAAGATGCCAGGATTCGTCTGATCTGGTCGATTACGACGTCCGACGAATTCTGCCATGTTTCGAATTCCGCGTTTGCAAAATATTTTGCACTGCGGGGCTCATCTGAGCATCTAGCAACTCGTCGTCGGGGCAAGCGGAACAAAGGTGACAATAGGGCTCTCCTTCCACCTGACGATTTATCCGAAGAACACGAAGCCTTAGTTGTAAGAACGGGATCTGAGGATGAGCCTCTAGCTGTTGGTTGCGCACGTTATCATCCTTATGTGCGTCCGAGGTCAAATCATTTGCTTCTGCCTCGAGAATAATATCCAACGGAGCCAACAACCTGAGGTATGCTTATATCGTAACATTTAGCAGCCTAGTACACCATATTCCTTCTGAATGAGCTTTTCGCGTACACTTGCTCGAGTTGATCATACTTACCTGTCCTTTCTTGGCCTCCAGGATAATACATATTGGTGGATTTAGATACGCATTTGGTATTTATTCCGGCGCACTTTGTGAGGATCTACCAGTGTCCAACCGAGAAAACTTATGGGACCTAGCCGGGTTGAATGCTGAATGAAGCTGACCGAATGACAAAAGCTTGGCGTACCAACAAAGGGAAAAGAGCACTGGTTGCTTGCTAACTTGATGGAGAAAATGAATGACTAGGACACCAACACAACAGCTTCATGTTCCGATGAAAGCGGATGGGTGAACACTGTGGCCAGCTGTGAAAGCTGAACTTTGAGGGTATTGATATCGGAAAAATGCCGCCACGACGTCAAGTCACGGAGATACATGGTAAGTATGGCGTACGCGAGGACGGATGGCGTGAGGTTGACTTGTTGTTTGGCAACGACCTTGGAATCAAACAAGCATCACCACCGTGACTGCTACAATCCACCATGTCCTCGTTGAGTACTGTTAAACGACTTACTCGTGTCGTCAAGTTAACCCAGTTGCAGCGATCAAGCGGAAATCCCTCCCAGCACACCTCGTCAAGCATGTGCGGTGCCACTCATGAAACGCACGCCCTCAAGAGCAACCCTTTCGAATACACTTTCTACCCGTAAACGGAGACGAATTTCCATTCATTCCTTCGATTTGGAAGCCGAACTTGGGTTTTCTACCTCAGCAGAACCAGCCGTAGAAGAGACTGATGTGAGTAACTTCACCCCGTCCTTGGTGTTTCTCAGACGTGTGTGACCATGCTCCCCCCCAGGCAGATCGTTTTGTAGCCATCCGATCCCCCTCATCCATCCCTCTTCACATCACTCCTCGCACGAATCGCATTGCCAAGTCCTTTGGTCTTCTAGATGACCGTGTCTTGACATACTCCGAAGGGCCTGCTTCATCATCCGAAACAAAACTTCGGTCTCTGGTACGCCGAAGCATTTCAGACCTCTTCAACGTCCCTCGAGCAACGTCTTCTGTCTCTGCAAAAGCAAATTTGGCTGCCCGCAAGCAATTCGTGATGGCATTAGACGGGCCGGGTATCTCACAAGACCCGTTTGCGTCTCCCATGACGTGGTCCCGAACCAACTGTATCGGAGTGGCATTCAAATCTAATGTGTATCTCCAAAACCTCGAAACCCGTGCGATCGTACATTTATGTCGCGTCTTGGCGGACGATGGTCTGGTACACAGCATCGATTGGCGCGATCAGCCCCAATCACATGTCCTGGGCCTTGGTACAATGCGTGGTAACGTTTACGTCTGGGATGCGTCATCGCAGTCGCAGGTCGCCCGTTGGTCCGACGATGAATCGCCTGTCGGGGGTATGCACTGGAACGACAATGTGTTGGCTGTCGGAAGGAAAGATGGGCGAGTGTCACTCTTTGATGTGCGAACTCCGAAGGAGATAAGACAGACGAAAGGCCACAGACGACATGTTCATGGTGTAAAGTGGTCACCAGATGGAAAGCATTTGGCAACTGGGGATCAGTCAGGAAACGTTCACATTTGGGATCAGCGAGCGGCCAACTATCTCACATCTGGTGACAAGAAACTCCTTGCAAAGCATGACGGACCAGTCAAGGTGACATCCAATACCTTGACCTTCCACTTTTGTTGACCTGACTCTGGTAGGCTATGTCGTGGAGCCCATGGCAAAGCGGTCTTGTAGCAACTGGTGGAACTTTCCCTGACGGTGCAATACAAGTCTTCGACGTGAATAAGATATCAACCGTCGTCCCTCCGCTGGTTATTGCCACGCACACGAGCGTCACGTCTCTTCATTGGTCACATCATTGCAAAGAACTGCTGAGCACGCATGGCTCATCCTGGACCAAGTCTCAGACCCTTTACGACTATCCCCCCTCAGCAAAAGAGAGACCGACCACCCCCTTCACCAACTCGATGACTGTTCATTCATACCCTTCTGGTGAAAGGATCGTCTCTGTGGTTGGTCACACTGCTCCCATTGCGCATTCGTGTATCGGACCAGATGGATGCTCCATATTTACTGTTAGTCCTGTGGAGGAGACCATCAAGATGTTCAAGGTTTGGGCTGCACCCACGAACCAGACAAAGGATGATGAACAGGGCCTCGGCCGGAAGAACGCCATTCGCTAGATGCACAGTTACCCCAAGTATTGGATGCGACCTTGCTAGCCTGAGTATCCCGTGGTTCCTGTAGTCGTATATCGTCCGTAGTTTGTGATTCTAGGAAACTACAGAGTGACTTCTGTTGCTGTATATATGTAGTTCAAACCGCGCGACTTACGTAACAACTCTGCTACCAACAACGCTCAAGAATCTTGAATGGCACCAGGAGGTCAGGACTTATACCCAACCTTTACCGTGCTGTAGCTTTGTGTAAGGCTTACACTACAGCTGACAGAGCCCCGAGAGGGTAACAAGCCAGAGCCACTCGGCAACGTTGGCTTGGTTATTTTCGCCACGATATGTACACTAGGCTTGATGTATGTCTTGTGGCGCCGGGCAAGCAGTTTGCGTGCTATCGTCTCGCATCGGCAAGTGTCTCCCCGGTGCGCGCTGTGACGTTTCCATGACACTTCTTCAGGCTCAAGACATGGACTACACAAGAGGGACGAATTCGCCTTTCGGAAGACGACGGTCCTGCTGCGACTGAGTTTTTGGCTGACGATGAAGCACCTGCAACCACAGACCACACCGACGGTCCTCAAGCGACTGGCGCTTTGGGGAGTAATCACACCACACAGTAGTGTAGGTCCGTCGTTCATTCTGTGTTGCCTCCCTTTTACATTCTTCCCGTAGAGTCAAGCCGGTCGACGTACGAACCTTTGCCACAGCTAGTCACATACATCTACCTTATCCATGCTTCCGAAACACGAGATATCACCTGATAATATCCAGCTGTATCTGGCTGAGGAGCCGTGGCTCACGGGGGCCCGTGGAGACCCTGACTGCTGGTGGTGGTGGAAAACACCTGTATCCGAAACTCACGGCCCGCCATCTACGGGGACCATAAGTCAAAACACCAGATTTTGCTGTCGTTATACAGTCCCGAGATTTATCCATGGTGCGTACCTGTGTCATGGGACAATAAGAGCTCTTCCCATTATCGCCGCATAAAATACCGAACACGTCTTTCCCAGTGTGATCACTCCTCCCGCTCATTCAGACGGCCATGATCGGCTTGACAGCAGTCGTTGGGCTCGCTGCCATGGGCGGTGCCCATGCCATCGGGCAAAATGCCTGTGTCTCTCTCAACTCGGCACCGAGTACATTCGACTTTGCCATCGTTGCGAATGGTCGCGCCGCTCCTATTTATTACTCTTCAGAGGACTGGGGGGGCGTCCAACTCGCAATAACGAATTTCGCTGCAGACATTGAAAGGGTCACAGGTGCCCTACCAACCTTGAACAACCTCACGTCATCTTCAACTGAATCGATATCTCTCCCCTCGGGCACATATCCTATCCTTGTCGGCACGCTGGGACAGTCAGTATTAATCGATGCCGTTATAAACCAGACGAACCTGGATGTCTCCACGGTCCAAGGCCAATGGGAAGCATTCACAACGCGAGTGGTATACAACCCTCTCCCAGGCATCCAGATGGCGTACGTGATGATAGGCGCGGACAAAAGAGGGACGATCTACGCGCTTTACGATCACTCAGAACAGTTTGGTGAGCAAATACACTTTCGGCACCATCTCCCATGCTGACCGGGGCCATGGATTGAAACTCCTCGGAATCGGTATTAAGGTGTTTCTCCGTGGTACTGGTATGTCTCAGAGTGTTGCCATTTATGGACGTCCACCCAAGTGTGTTCTCGTTCTCGTAAAGGTGGGCCGACGTACCCATCAAGCAGCACTCTGCGCTCTATGTAGCGGCATCTGGATGTGCGCATGGATCTCCGACGGTCAAGTATCGCGGTATTTTCCTCAACAATGAACAGCCTGCACTCCAGAACTGGGCGAGGGAGAAGTTCTCGAATGCAACCGGCCCAGCCCAGTGGAGCAGGTTCGCGCGTCAGGTGGACATGACATGTTTATCTCGGCTTATTTGACTCGAACAGCGCTTTCGCCATCGATGACCCTCTGAATCAATACTGGGCCGACTTTTACGGTATCGTGATGGGTACGAGGTACGTCCCACGCGTACAATACTTGCTCACGTGGTGAAACACCGTCCACAGCCACGAAGAGCCTATCATGCGGTTAACATTGCGTCTTGTGTCTTTCGATCCAGGGATTGTTTGATTCAGCCATAATCTTCTTCGCAGTGGAATGGAACACCTTTGGCTCAGGTCCATGGGATTACAGCGTCAACCGGCAGAATATTTATGATTTCTGGGTCACTGGTGCCGAGCGCAGCAAGCCTTTCGAAAATGTTTACACTGTTGGCATGAGGGGCCTGGGTGATTGTGCGTGTTTTTATGTATATTCTTTGTTGCGACCGAATGCTGAGCCAATCGCCGCATCGCGTGTCCTCTGTGATAGTACCA
>JBBPTB010000749.1:0-14702 GCA_038093875.1 Boletus tylopilopsis
TCGAGGCGTCAGTGTGGTCACTTAGCAATCGCCGCATCAGCTTACACGATGTTTAATGTGTATTATCCAAAACTGCTGGAGACGGGGTCGAGGGGGGATTCGACCCCGAAATCGCTCGAAGGGAATTTATGGGATGTAGTCATCTTTACGCTCGGGGGATGTCCAGGTGCACTCGTGCGTCGTCGTCGTATTCTCCATTTCCGAAGGCGCGTTGGGTTGACGGACGGGTTCTAGCTTGGGGCGTACATGGTCGAGAGTAGGCTCGGACGACGACGCTCGTTGGCAGGGACAACGCTCCTCACGGCGGTCTTTTGCATGGCGTTTGTGCTCTTTGACAGTCCGCTGTTGGTTCGGATCAGTTCGGTGGGGATCAGTTTGAGCGCTACGGTGAGTTGTGTGCCATTCAACATCTTGAGCGTGATGATTGACGCACGTGTGGGTTAGACGATGTATGCGGTGTTGTACGGGCAAGTCTCTTTTTTTTCTCCCTTTGCGAAGCGACTTGACGCTGACATGGAATAGGTGGACGCCCGAGATCTTTGGTACAAAGGTCCGAGGAACGGCGTGCGGCATCGCGTCCGCACTTTCGCGCATGTCCGTGTTTTTTTTTTTGGTCTTGACCGGTCATCGCTCACTCATGCACGCATGTACACACAGAGGCGGGATGATTGCACCGCTGTTGGGCGGAACGCTCCTCTTCATCGACCGCGCCTTCCCGGTGTACGCCAGCGTGGGGGTCTATCTCGTCACGGCGTGCTGTGTCGCGCTGCTGCACGAGACGGCCGGGCAGGAGGGTGGTGCGCGGGCGATGCTGCATTGACCGGAGGAGAGAGAGATTTAAGTCAGCGAGTGCTTAGAAGAGAGTCCAAATTATTGCATCGCTATCGAACATGGACGTGTTTTCTTTTTTCTTTTTTGTATAGCATTGGTATATAGTTAGTCGTTTGCTAATGAATGTGAGCGTGCGTGCACGGCATTGTATATTATGTATGGCTTGGACATCCATTTCTGACATGGGGCGATGACGCGACAAAGCGCGGCATGCTCGTTTTCCGTTGAAGTCGTGTTTTCCACTGAGACGAGTCTCTGCGGTCTTGGAGAGCAAGACTGCATCAGGCTCGAACCTTCTACTAACGACCAGTTCCCTCTACCACCGATTCCACAACCCCCCAAGTCTGTCGTTGACCCGCGCCTTGAATGTCCACATCCCCTTGCATAGGTCGGGTTCATGACCTGCCTTGGACGTCAAATTTCTGACATTGCGGGCGGATAACATGGGTAAAGCGTGGCATGCGATATTGAGAATCGAAATGTACCCCGGGCTCCCCTAGTGATCGTCTGCTGATCTTGCAACACTGGCTACTAGAACATGGTCGCGGAAAAGAGACTCGGACGCAAGCGTGAGTCATGGTGGATTCATTCACGTCGAAGTGCACTAAAGTAGACGATACCTTTTTTTATTTTTATTTTTTCTTCGTTGCGATCCTCTCTTTCCACTGTCCATGCCACCAGCTAGAGCTGGTTGTGACGGTGGCCCTTTATGTCACCTTCCACTACAACAACATTCCTGTTTAAAAGGATATGACACGCGAGCGGTCATCAGTGTCATACATGGAAAGAGAGAGAGAGAGAGAGAGAGTACGTGCCTTTGGTCGTGGTGCACGCTCCATCCGTGTATACACATCTTCCCAACGATCCCTATATACCTCCCAACCGGGCGGTCGAACGAGCCACAAGCCCCTCCAAAAATACAAGTAGTTTTCATGCAGACAAGGCAAGATACCACAAAAGAAGGCAGCCACCGCCGGCACCGATGCGGCCTCCAACGCGGAATCGAGGACGTCGACGACCAAGTAGGACCACGGCTCTGCCCAGAAGCCCGAGTGCGCGAAATACGCGCTCGAGGGTGGTTCTGTGTAACCGCGCGTGTCGAGGACGAGGCTGACCAGCCAGAGGGACGGACACATCTGCAGGAGCTGCAAGAGTCCGTGAGGCGTGATGCCGCCGTGACTCCCACGGGCATTCCAGCCCCTGTCCAAGTTGATGCCCAGATCCCGGATGCGTGGCCATGCCGAGGCCAATGTGAGCAGGTCGTTGTCCGTCAAGGCGACGCTAAAATCAAGTTCGATAGCGAGTGCCTGAAGATTGCTGAATGCCATGAGTGAGCGCAAGTGATCAAAGTCAAGTATAGGAAGCTCATGAGGTGGTGAGGATTGTTGCCATATACTGCACGTGATGTCCTCAATGGTGTGATGGATGCTGAACGTTTGAACGCCAATGAAGTAGGAGGTGAGTTCTTCGCTGCAAGGGTGTATGTTGAAGGCGTGATTGAAATGGACAACAGCAGGTAGTTGGATCCCTGAGAGAAAGCGCAAAGCAATGTCACATGATTTAGAACGCAACGTCAATGTACGGAGGTTGGGGAATAGAAGAGGTGGTTCAAAAATCGGCGATGTAGCGTTTGGTGACACCTCAAGTAAAGTCAATGCAGACAAGCGAGACATGTGCACAAGAGCATCTGCGTCCAAGGTGATTTGAGGACAAGTGACAGACTGGAGGTTTTGCCAATGGCAAATGCAATTTGAAAAGAAATCGTTAAATGTGATGTTCGATCGATTCATGGTGAGGGTGAGTGTTCGGATGTTTGGGGACGACTCGGGAAAGGACTTGAGGGACTCTTGTGTGGAATCCGGATCCTCGTAGCTGAGAATATGCAGGGAAGTCATGGATGGCAGAGGTAGTTGCAACAGAGACCTGAGATAAGATATGCTGAATTTACAAGTTGAACTCAGATAGCGCAGGTTTGGCAAGGGTGACCCAACAGTGGGAGAGTTCAAGAGGATTTGGTAGATCCTCATGTCGATTTTGAAATAATAGTCATGTGCAAACCGAATACGACGTGTGTAGCTTAGAAGCGTGTCCCAGTCGTTCTGTGTGAGCAATTTGGAGACCTGATGCTATGAAAATGAAAGATATGCAGACGAAATCCTGGAACTGCGTACATTGTCTGATTCATCTGAGGGTGACTGAAAACATGCTTGTGGGAGCAATTTCATTACAGGCGACAAGTCCCCTGGGTCTTCAGAGCACATCAAGTGCTGGTTCTTTGAATGTGCGGCATGTTCTGGCCAGAGATAGGAGATCAGATTTATGGGACCACTGAATGTAGCCAAAGATGTTCAAAAGGATCTCTTGTACTTCAAGTGCGTGATGCATCCCCTGACAGACTCGGTTGGTGTATAACTACAAGGTCTTTGCGTCATTGGGTTGTCGGGTTCCCACGTGACCATGGCCGCTCTCCGAGTCTGCATGGTTGGTGAATAAAAAAGGAAATGAGAATGGCGAGCATTCTTGTTTCCTTTTTTGGTAGGGTTCACCGCCGCGGCGGGGTCGGCTAACGCACCCGTCCACCGCAGTGCCAGACCTACTATATGGCCATAAATGCCTCGTTTGCCAGGGCCATAGTCTAGTGACATCACACCAGTTTCAGTTCCAGGCTCCATAGATTTTGACGCTGTGCGCAACATCGCGGATAAATAAAGACGATCAATCGGAACTCACAAAAAAAAAGCTCTGGGCAGTGCTACAGCGCATCGCCTAGCATCAAAGTGACCTGACATGGCGTTAGCAGCGAAACCTTTATCTCAATGTTCGAACCAAGCGGTTTCGCCTTGATGGGAAACTTGGAGGTTTTGTGGCTAGCATGAATCAATGTCATGATGTGTGATCGATAAGACGTCCGAATGGTCACGCAAAATGGATACATTTTACTAGCAGGTTCGCATAGGTAGTAGTGACTACATGGCCATCCGGTTGCCCGTAAAATTATCGCTACGGAAGGTACACCCAGTCGCATTTCACTTACATCTCATCATATTCTGGGGCCGGAGAGACCACCAACGGCAGTTGGACACCCTGATCGAATTCACCCTCGACCATCGGAGCCACGACTACCATCAGGTGCCGTACAATCCGCTCGGCCTTGTCCGTCATTCCAAACGCGAACTTGCCCAACAACGTAAACAGGACCGCTTGAATTTCGATCAGACTGCAGTGTGACAAATCAGTCCTGTTCCTTGTTGCACGCAGACGAAGAAGCGTACGAAAAGCGCCATCCTACACAGGCGCGAGGGCCACTGTGAAAAGTCATCCTGTGACGAAGGCAATGAGATGGGTGACGAGCTGTTTCTAGGCATGGGAAAAGAGGCATACAAGTTCGAGTACACGCCAATATTGGGTAATTTCTTGTCGTCCACTGTACCATCCAACCACCGATCGGGCCTAAAATCGTGTGCATCCTGCCCCCAAAGGGACTTGTCGCTGAAACACCAAGTCCAGTTATCATTTGCTCCTCGTCCATGTGATGGGAGAGCACACCGATTGTATACAGTAACAGATAGGATAATTTCCGTGCCTTTGGGGACAAATATTTCGTGAACCATATGTCCGGATTTCGTAAGAAGGGGTTTAGAGAGCGGGAGAGTATCATCTTGACTAGCCACTAGATATGAATGGGCTAGCGCTGGATTGAGCCTCAATGCTTCCTTTCGAAAAATTTAAACAGTGTATGCCAAAAAGTCATCGACTAACTACCTTTATCACAGCATTCAAGTAAGGCATGGATTCCAAATCTGTCGCCGTGAGTAGATCACCCCGCGCCTGAATGGTGGCCACTGTCTTTCTTATTTCATTTCGGAGCTTCGACTGTGTGTTGGGATTTCTCGCAAGCTCGAGTAAAATATGAGCCATAGTGGTTGCGGTAGTTTCGTAGCCTGCGACCAGCAGCGTACTGTGCGGGACATATTCACTACGTTGAACGAAGTAAAAAGTTTACAATCAAACCTACCGCATCTGTCCGGAGAGCTCTTCGTCGGATAACCGCTTTTTTGCGTTCGCATCCATGTTCGCCTTGACTGTGAAATAGTCAAACGAAGCTGTTTGGCAATCAACGTGACAGAACACACTGAGGAGGGTAAAGATATCCGTATTATTCTGTCCCGTTGCAAGGGCGGCTGCCTTCTCCTTGACTAAGTCACTCGCGAAATTGGTGACCATGTTTGTCACATCGCGCGCGCGCGCAAGCCGGGTGCCTGGTCCATTATCAGCCAACCACTGGATTACCTCTGTCGGTATATAACTTGAGGTGGCTCGTATCAAAATTTGCAGTGCTGAAGGTAGTGCGAAAACGTCGCCACTGCGACAACATTACATTAATGCCCAGAAAGATGACATCAGATGCTGACAAGTAATTTTTGTACTTCTTCGCAAAGGGGTGTGAGTCGTCTTGGACGGTGTTGAATTGTACATCGAATGCGGCTGTCGCAGAGTTCAAGAACCAATCATATCACGGGGAAACCACCATACCGTGACCAATTGCGTCTAATGAACCACGCATGAGCCAATCAAGGACGTCGATAATGACATCCTGACGGCCACTATCCTCAATCGTTTCCATCCATTTTGTACCTATAGACTCGGCGACATCCTTGAGGATCGGCAAGAATGCTTTGCACTCTTTCGACCCAAATCCAGGGAGAACCATACTCTTTTGACGCTTGTGGTCATCACCTATCGCATAGTTGTTTGAGATAATTGGGTCGGAGGGAAAAAAAAAAGGGTACCATCAGCCCAAATAAGACCCTTCTCTGTTACAATTCGACCAATGGCACGCATGTTTTGTGCCCTTGGATAGTTGTACGCCGAGATGTTCATTATCTTATACAAAGCTTTGGGGTCTGTAATCAGGAGTTGATCCAGCTGAAAGATATAATTGAGTGATGAAAGCATTGACGTGAAATAGCAGTGGATTGGACCTACTCCAAGGACACTCTTGAAGCGAACCACATTGCCGTACTGACTCTGCCATGCAAACTCTGCCTCACCAACTGGACGTTGGAATATCTCAAGCAAGTTGCCTGGTCAGAGATGAGTAAGTACTTTGTAGCTAAGCACAAAGAAAGGGACTCTACCGAAGATGAACGATGGCGATGGAGGCCCACGGATCATGGACAACGATGGGCGGGTGAGCCACTTGAAGAACGCATAAGTGAGAACAAGGGCTGTTAGCCCCGCAGTTGTGGCTGACAAGATCATGATAGTGAGGGAATGTATTGGACAAACATATTATACCAGAGTCGGACTCAGACAGCTTGGTCTTGGCTTGGCCAGGGACAAGGCATGTACCACTTGTAATTTCGCCGTATCAGTCGAGACACATGATTTCATATCAGTACCAAATATTCAAAAGAATTGCTTGTACATACAGACGAATAGGCACACTTGAAAACAGACTAAAGATCAGCACCTCACATGGTCAATGGTGTCACTCTTTGGAAACCCGTTTCACCTTGCACTTCTCCGTGTGCCCCGCGGCAATACACAGTGATCCATTGGGAGTTGAAACACGCAACTTTGGCCAGCTCCTACTTCATACCTTGAAGACCCTCCAGGAAACCCTGGACCCAATGAAGGTAGAGTATATGTGGTGCAACTCGTTGCAAGCTCACGACGACTCTTCCAAGCTAGTTCCTAGATTACACTCAGTCACGTACGACATTGCAAATTGAATGAGACATGAAGCGGTCTTTTGATCCACCGTGCATACACTTATAGGAATGAAATTATATGGCACTCCCGGTCAAGGATAATGCTGAAGCAGTATCAAACCGGACGATGACACTTGGCACACACAGAGAGAACGGACGGTTCCGGAATCCCTTTGCAGAAAGCCGACATGCATCAACCGCTCCCACGGGCATCGAGTTTCATGCAATTCCCACGATTTCTTGGTCCCCTCCAGGTCTAGGAACATTGCGGTAACTGTTTCAAGATTGGAAGATAAGATCATAAACTAACAATTACTTATCCTTTCCCATTGCTTGAAACAGACGCTCAGTTCAGTTGTAATGGAGCCAATGGAGCCAATATTCGGTTGACTTGGGTCACCGAGACCCAAAACAGGCACATACATCATTGAGGTGCTTTGAAACTCTGCTGGCCTGATGCCAAGTAAAGTCGAGGGACATCGATGGGGTATCGCCCTAACAGGCACGCCCAGTATCTTTTTGCCAAGGTCTCGAGCAAAGTCCACATTTCTAACACCCCTACACACTGGATTCTCAATTACTTGTATCAATATCTTACTAGGTACTGTCTGTATACTATACTTCGACTAGATCATTGAATATGTGAGCAAGTACTAGTACTCGGCAATACTTCGAGTGTTTCAAGTGCCGGTGGATCATTGTAACTGATGGGTCAGCGTGTTTCACAATTTCGCAACCTGAGAAAGTTTCAGTGAGAATTGAAATATGCGTTCATCACGGAATCTTGCTTAAGGATGATTGGAGTGCACTGCGGGGCCGCATTCTGTTGCATATTGGGGTTGGTGAGTTTGCGATGACTCGGATAGGCGCCGGCGGCACTGCGTGCTATTTTGTTAGCTATTCACGAAGTAGCAGATTTTGCCGTGGATGGGTCTCTATGGTGTCTGGCAACCGCATAAGCTGGCCCGAGACAAGGGCACAACGAGCGAGGGACATTGCCTATACTCGGCGTTGACCCATGGAAAACGGGATGGACAGGGCCCTTGCGGGCCTTTACGGAGATACGTGCCTTTAATGCTAAGATTGCGTCACAATGCACTCGGGCCACCCACACTAAAACCCCCTGATGGTTTGTGCAAACACGGTAATGGAATTGATCTGAACTGTCCTGTAACAGGTTGTCAAGATTTCATGCCTTCTCAGAGGGGGTAAACGTGTTGCTTGGCGGAACCGCCAACATGAATCTCCAGCCTGTTCAAGTTCTACCTGTATATAAGTAAGTAAAGACCCGTTGGTCTGGCACTCTCTCCCCAGGTTGCTTTCCATAGAAGCTACTATGGCTTCCTCAGCTGAACATACTCCCCCCTGTCCGTCCAGGCATCACCCATTTTTTCCCCTTTATCATCCTTGTCCTCTCTCGGGACTCCCCCTCCCTTGGAAGTGAAAGCTCTCCCTCTTACATTGCATGAACGCCAGATCGACAATATAATATTCGACATCGGTGACGTGTTATTCACTTGGTCAGCCAACACGGACACTTCCATCTCGCCCAAGACTCTACGTTCCATCCTGAACTCCTTCAACTGGCTTGAATACGAGAAGGGCAATCTTGGCGAGGAAGAGGTTTATAGCCTTGCAGCCGCAGAATTTTCTCTAGATGCTTCCGAAATCACCGCTACCTTTCGCGCGGCTAGAGAAACCCTTCAGAGCAACCATTCCATGCTTGCCATTCTCCGTGAATTCAAAGAAAACCAAAATATCCGACTGTTCGCCATGTCCAACATCTCCGCGCCGGACTGGGAGGTTCTCCGCCACAAGGGTCGCGCCGAAGATTGGGCTCTCTTTGAGAAAATCTTCACGTCTGCTGCGGCGGGCGAGCGCAAGCCCAACCTTGGGTTCTTTCGCCAGGTGCTGGACTCCACTGGAATTGACCCTCGTCGTACGGCGTTCGTGGACGACAAGTTGGAGAATGTTGTCACAGCGCGTTCCCTTGGGTTCAAGGGCATCGTATTCACGTCGTCTGATGGCGTCGCTCGTGAGCTGAGAGCACTTTTGCGAAATGCCATAGTCGACGGGGAGCGATATCTGCGCGACCACGCAAAGAAGATGAAGACAGTCACAAATACAGATGTCGTTCTCGAAGAGAATTTTATGCAACTCCTCATCCTCGAGGTCACGGGTGATCCCAGCCTTGTCAATTACATCAAGAGTCCGCGGTTGACTAATTTCTTTAAAGGTACGGTTCTCTCGTTCTTTATGTACAAGTCGTGACTGACTACTTGCACCAGGGCAAGGGGTTCTTACAACAGCTGATTATCCCTATGACGTCGACACCACGTCTGTCGCATGTACTGTGTCTGATCATTTCACGCCGGAAGCGAAAGAGGACGTCATGAATGCGATCTTGACTCTCAAGAACAAGGATGGAATTATCCAGACATACTTTGATGTCACACGTCCCCGAATCGGTATGCTTTCTCGACAATACGGCGTCTCGGAAGCCTATTTACGATTCTGTAACATTCTAGATCCTGTTGTCTGTGTCAACGCACTCACCTTTTTCTACGCCAATGGTCGCGGTGACGAGCTCCAGGAGACCTTCGATTGGATTACGGAGGTCCTGAAGAACCGCGCATACACAATCGGAACCTACTATTACCGCGGTCCTGACAGCTTTCTGTATTTCCTCTCGCGCCTCCTCTCTGTGTCCATTTATGCCCGTCGGCGTCTCGGCCAGCTGTTCGCCAAACGTGTCGCAGAACAGTTTGGCGCAGAGGGGGATGTGCTCGCGCTCGCAATGCGCGTCCACGCCGCCACTGTCGTCGATTTATGTGATAGCATAGATTACGACCGGCTCGGAAGGATGCAAGAGGTGGATGGGTCGTGGCCGATGGGGTGGATGTGCAGGTATGGCACCAAAGATATCGCAATCGGGAACAAAGGCTTGACGACGGCGTTGGCCGTGTTTGCGATGTCCAACTATAGGGAGCTGGAGCTTCGCTTGCGTTCGTATGAATAGGGGATCCCTAGTAGTCTGTTTGAGTTTTAATTAGTACGTGTGTGTCAAGTGCAATCCCACTGTACGCAGTTGGACAGAAAAAAAATCGTCAAACACATCATGATGTGGTTGAATGACCGAACGACTCGCGCGCACACTAGGATTTCTCAATGCCACAGCAGAAAACCAGAATGTACATAGCGAGCACCGGAACCACTTACATGACCATTTCCTTGATATGGTGATTGAAAACACGGGAGACACTGTATTAGAGGTGACAAGTCCTCTAGGTCTTCCCAGAGCACATCAAGGGCAGGTTCTTTGAATGTACGGCATGTTCTGGCTAGAGATATGAGATCAGAAGTATCAAACCGAGAAAAGTGACCAAAGATGTTCAAAAGAATCTCTTGTATCTCGAGCGCGTGATGCATCAGTCGATAGGTATGCGGCCAACTTTGGACAGGACGATAAGGGAATTCTATGAGTGGCAAGTAACTCCTGCCCACTCGGAACCAGCCGAAACTTGACCAGGTCAGGCCATCTGAAGTGCATCTCTCGAGTCACGCCGCAACGAGTCAAACATAAAATACTTTAAATACACCCTTCACGTCACCCACCCACTTACTACCAATGAAATCCTCGTACACGCCAGCTATAGCACCTTGCTTGATCTCGCCCTCGAAAAACGCCGTTGCTCCCATTGGTGATGGTGTAATAGGACGTGATGCCGTTCGGGCCGCAGATTTCCCCGAGGAGCGTCATGGTGTTGATATAGAATTGGTATGGGACGTCGTTGGTGCTCGCGCGCTTAGAAAGGGATGCATGGACTTGGATCTGGTTTGTCGAGGAATCGATTGTCAGGTTGTACAGATGTGAATCGTTGGTGACGGCATATGTTGCCCAAGTGGAAGAAAAGTCGCGCTGTTTCTCGGCCCTCGGGAACACACGACCAAGGAACGCAACCGTGTGAGCTGGAACGAATGGTACAGTAAACTTGAAACCTGACCAGTAATATTAACGTGAGAAGTCATGTTTACCAGTGTTGATCCGGTAGAAAACGTTGTGTCGTAAAACGTCGTGTTGTGACCCCAGACGATCACTGAAGCATACTTGTCGATGCTGTAATGCAGAGGATACACGGAGAACATGTGCTTGATGACGAAGAGTCCACTGGGCGGAACATGTCGGGAGCCTTTCCACATCAAACCAATACTGCTGGATGTGAATCGCTACTTCCTCTGCTTGAGGACTACTTACACATGACCGCGGAGCAAAGGCATAGAACTAAACACGGTATCGACCCGGGTGATTGGGGCGAGTACCCCGTTGTGGAAATCATAAGTTTGGCTGGGATGTTTCTAGCATCGCCCTGTAATTCACGATTGTTAGCCAGATCGTGAACGCTGCATCAGCCTGGAGACGTACGAGAACGAATCTAACGTCATTTGATAGTCCTCTGTGTCGACTGACACGTTGTACCATTGCGCGTCGGAATCCCATATGAGCGAATTGCGTCCAATCTTGATTTGTTTGACCTCCTCGCCATCGGTGTACGAAAAGGAACGAGTGTCCGTCACCTGGCGCTGGACTGTCGTCCCGTTAAGGTTTGCAATGAGGACGTCAAACTGAACATCATGATAAGGTGAGAGATAGTGGTATCACTGACACTGCGACTCCACCTCAGGATGATCGGGACCGTCCCGTAGACAATCAGCGACCACTGTTCCCAAGCAGGGCTCCCTGACAGTGCGATCTGGGGGATGTGTGTCGGCAGAGCACGGCGCGGTGACGTTGGAAGTATGGACTTTTCCAGTGCAATCGTAAAGATTGGTCGTCTTGGAGATGTTGTGATCAGAACCTGGCTGAAAACATGAGACCAAACAAATATGAGCAGCCGCGATCACCGCCAGGACAAGAACCAGAGAGTTGGACATACAGGGCCTTTGAGGAGCAAAAGGTTGAGCGCTGAGCTCGGCAGGTTCAGTGCCCATTCATGCAATCTGCGTGAACCTGTTTCGCCCATCGTCAGTATTTGCACGGAATAGAAATGCAAGACCAAGACTCTTGCGGGACGCAGATCACCGGATGGTCGACCAGGTGGGGACACCAGTAGCACTGAACTTGCTCCACCTCCTGATGGATTCAGAAGGTTCCTCGATAAAAAGCCAGCCTGGGTCGGTAAATGCTTTAATGCGAAATCGAGAAAGATGTATTGGCCACTGTGGGACTGGCATTTCGGTTGAACGGACTGAGAAATCTGATCATACCAGTTGTAGTAACGTTACTAGTAAAACCGGAAGACTTGCTTTAGTATTCTTCAAACGACAAGGTTCCTCAGATTGGAAGGGGACACGTCTACTGGTCGTGCATACGTCAACTCAATATCACTACCATGATGGTGTAGTGTTGGCCACCGAGGAGATCAGTGGTGTGTGATGGCAGTCAAGATCTCAACAATGCAGCATTCGTGATAAACATTGTGGATTAATATGACGGAACGCACGCGTGACCGTTGGAATGTGAACGTTTGAACTGTCGCACTATGAACTCTGCGTGTCTTTAGCTTTGATGGTGTGATACGTAACTCCCTTGGGAACTCCGGCGAAGTTCCACCTGTGCCATTCACACACCACCTTTCAATCATTTTGCCTTCTTTTTGTATCTCGGCTCCGTCAAGTTCTTCTACAAGGGCGTATCCCCTGATATCCACTTCAGATGGCATGTTGTCATGAAATTCATTATCGGAACTCGCTCCCTAAGTTCTACTTTTTTTTTCCCCCGCAAACGGTGACATTTTCGACTTGAACCAGTTGAACTTCGCACTGGAAGTGATCACGCACTGGTATAAAGAGTCTATCATGTTATTTCCAAGATGTTACATGTGCGTGTCCTTGCGACGCGGCCCACCCGATCTCATGTCGCAGGCCGGGTTCATTTTCCTACGGTCCTGGACGCCCTGTCAGCCCCGTGACATAATTCCACATCAATCGCTTCTTGATCCATTTAACGCAATGGCTCACACATATATCTCAACCAGTGTTGGGTATGAGAGCGCACTCTCGCCCACTTCCCTCCCGCGTAGCGGAACGACCAGATCTGCTGAAAACTGTTTCAGCTGTGATACATATCGAATGTAGCTTGACAGGATGAGCGTGAGTAACTCGTTTCAACCGTTGCTGGGTTATGGATGAACCGATCTCCAGGACTTTGACACACTTGTCCGTCTCGCTGACAACCTCTACGCACGTTATGAAACGCAAGGCGGTCCCTCTGACCTTAGCTTATGCATTGTTCACTACCGCTCAGCATTAACGCTAGCAAAATCATCCACCGCCTTATCTAACGACACGCAAAGCAAGCTACTCAGCAATCTCGCGAACGCGCTATCCATTCGCTTCCAGCGTCACGGAGATATAGCTGATTTGGACCATTCGGTGGAGTGTCATCTCACAGCCTTGGACTTCCGCCCATCTGGACACCCCGGACGAGCCAACACATTGTCCAATTTTGCCACTGCACTGCTTATTCGGTACGGCAAGCTAGGAATGGAGAAGGATATCGAACTGGCGATCGAACACTTTCACACGGCACTTTCTATTCTTCCCCCTGATGGTCGTCTCATGCCCCTCATGAATTACGCCAGCGCTCTGTTCTCCCGATTCCAGCACACTGGAGACGTTTCGGATCTCGGTGACGCCATTCGCCAATATTATGCCGTGTTGGACTTTTCTCCTGCAGAGAATAAATCCACGGCATATTATAATCTTGCTAATGCCATCTTATCTCGCTTCAAGCTGGAAAACGACCACAAGGACTTGGAGCTCTGTATCGAATATTCGTCTATCGCATTGCAGGGGATGAGTGACACTCACCCAGATCGACTCCTCGCACTTTCATGCCTCTCTTCAGCACTCATCAGACGCTTCGAATGGTATGGAGATGCCGAAGACCTGCAGACCGCCGTGAAAAACTTTCAGTCCGCGCTTGAGCTTCGATCCGCGGCAGACACCTCGCAATTCGTTGCGTTCTACGATCTAGCCGACGCACTCGTTTTGCGATACAAGCTCCAGGATGATCTTGCCGATCTAGAGCTCGCAATCGAACACTACCGCACTGCCCTTGATCTCCTTCCTCTTCATCATAAGGACGAAGGGTTCTTCTTGGATAATCTAGGGAGTGCCTTGTTCCTCCGTTTCTCGAAGCTGGGAGTCATGAATGATCTGGAAGAAGCCATACAGAAACATTATTTTGCCCTGGAGATTCATTCCACGAATTTGTCGCGGCGCATGATCACGCTTCAATCACTTGGCGTATGTCTAGACGCTCGCTTCGAGCAAAATCGCGATCCCGAAGACCTTCATATCACCATTGACCTCTACAACGAAGCACTGTTCGAGACCTCGCAAGACCATCCCCTTCGTGCAATCATCCTTAAAAGGAGTGCAAGTAGTCTGGAGGCGCGTTTTAGGATATATGGGGGATTGGTTGACTTGGACACGTCAATCTCCTACTGCCGTGAAGCGCTTGAGCTCTTACCGCCTGATAACTTGGATCAGGCAACGACATACCAAGCGCTCGCCTCCTCCCTCCTACTTCGCTTTCAAGAGACAGGTGACGGGTTTGATCTTCAGGAAGCCTACATCTACTGCAGCACTGTCATGAACTCGCAACATGCGTCAGACTCGTTACGAGCAAGTTGCAATCTGTTGCTCGCGCAGATCTTGAAGACATGCATTCTTCCGTGGGAGGTCAAAGACGTCGAGGCCATCTTTCAACGTCTCCGCGTCGCCAAGGACATGTGCCCCTTGGGTCACTCATTAGCCCCGGAAGTCTATGCGGAGCTAGCGTCGGCGCACTACCTCCGCTATCTCGCCGACCAAAAGCTCTCTGATCTCAACGAGGCTTTTGGGCACCATGAGCTCAGTATGAGCGTCGCCAGTGGCCCCTCGTGTCCTGAAATCCGTACATGCCTTCAATGGGTCAGGGACGCGGAGACGTACGGTCACCGTTCAGGTATCGACGTCTACCGGAGCGCACTCCGTCTACTCAATCGCTACATCCTGTCGTTGCGCTCTCCCGAGCTTCAGCAGTGTGCAGCCAGGAGATATGGTGCTGACCTGGCGTACAACGGTGCCTCTTTCGCACTGCGCTTTCAGGAG
>JBBPTB010000750.1:0-14679 GCA_038093875.1 Boletus tylopilopsis
GCTCAACCGTAGGGCTCGAAGGTGTTCTAGTATCCCCCCCACCAGAAGAAGGACGCGAACCGGGGGTGCAAAATCTGGTCATTCCAAACGGTCGACAGAGGCGAGGCTGACAGATAATGCAGGCGACGCGATCCATGTCAATCCCTTCTAAGTTAAGACTAAGCTTGAAAAAATGTTTCAAGTCCCATTCCAACGGAAGCGCAGGAGAGCAACCGTGGGCCTGGTCCGTGGGCATGTTTGCTGCAGGCGATAAATGCGAGCGTACGGCCAAAGTTGATGAATGCATACGAAAGCTTTCCAGAGTGTGAGGAGTGCGATGATCAGTGGATTGACAGAGGATGGAAGCCGTAACTTAGTGAAGGGGAGAGAACCCTGAGACAGGAGCGAAGATTAGAATTGACTGGATTCTGGACTCGCTCGTACATGCGCGTGGCTACTACCTAGTAGATCGCCACCACACTCCCTAAAATCCGAGCTACCACTCAAAGTCCTTTTCTTCTTCTTTTCTCTCCTCCGACTCATCTTCTGTATCGTAATCACCTTCGTACACCTCCCTCCTAGTAAGATACATGCGCTCGCTCACAACTTGGGTATCACCATCACCCCATGTCCGAACGAGATCAAAACCGTAATCGTCAGTGTAACAACGATGCATGGTGAGAAGACCTCAGGTGCCTTGGCGTTCAGACAATGCGTTGAAAAGAGACCTGCGACTCATACAGAAAAAGAACTGTTTAGAACGGCATTCTCCCGGAAATATGATACCGAAAAGCTTCAGTTCGTTCAGCTGCGGTGCCAGAACACGACTTTGGCCTTGATCCTCGGCGAAAAGTTCGTCTGCATTCCATACACTCGCATATGCATAGGGATTGGTTGGAGAGAGTACGGAGAGATCCGGTATGTAGCCAGTGTACAATCTGATGCTCCGTACCTCTCGAAGATGTCCCAGTGTCCTATTCCAAAAGGCTGCGTAAAAGGGAGGCATGACGATCCAAAGATCCCGAACGTTTGATGGAGGTAAGGCACAACAAATGTCGCGCATGATCTCCTCTATGTCAACTCCCATGTTCAATCTAAGCTGAAAAGGAAATCTTGGCGTCTCTGCGTGCACGGAACCTAACGAGCGGTAGAAATTGCGCGAGGATGTATCGCAGGCAAGATACGCTTCTCTATCCATGAAGTTGACAAACACTGAATGGGGTGGTTGAATGGATGGTGCCTTTTCCCCGGCCATGCCATATCTTTGCGCCAGAAATGAACAGAGCAAGGAGACGTAATCCCTATCTTCATCACGTTTGGAATCACATTGCAGTGAGACATTTGCATTCGATAAAACGTTTACGCGGGAAAGGAATTCAGCCACCGTCGAAAGTGGAGCAACGATCAAAAAATGGGAAAGATGGGGTAGATCGGTCTTTTTGGAGGTTTTAACCACTGCGCTAGATTGAAATCCAGCAGAGTCAGCGAGGGTATCCTTGAGATAAAGACGTTCGAGGCCTTGTGACAAGTTCAGCGTGGGTAGGAACTCCTCCATGTTCGGGCGAAGGGATTCAGGGACACCGAAGAGATGAAGAGTCGTCAGAGAATTCAGCTTGGATGAGTGCAGCAGCACAGGGCAATTCATGAGCTGAAGCGTACGGAGTGCCGGAGCATCTAGTTGACAGAGTGGCGAGGGCCATTCCAAAGACCCGAGCACGATGAGCGATATGGACAAGTTTTGCAAGTGAGGAGTGTGGGAGGAAAGCTTGGAAAGAACTTGAAGTGCGGGTTTGGAAAGTGGGAGCTTCAGCTCTAGCTGTTGGATGCGTTCTATGTGGCCCAACACTTTCTCCAGAAAGACCCACAACTTGGATGTATCACGAAGAAAGAGGTTTCGGACGCGTATCTTCAACGATGCCGACTGCGATCTGACCAGTAACACCTCTATCCAGCGTTGCGATTTCATGAAAACGTGTGCCCAAAGGGTGGGGCACGTCAATGAAACATTTCTCCAATGACGGCAAACATATGATATGTTGACCCAGCAAGGCACGGTCCACAGAGTGGTACAGTGCCAATGGTAACAGTTATCAGCACAGCGGACGAATATGTCTCCCAGGATTTCAGGAGGAAGGTGATAGATGGGGGGATGGATATTCGGTCTTATGACCTCTTTGACCTGAGCTAGCGTCATGTCGTTGATACTAAAGCCAAGACTCGGACCGGTGTGAGTTGTTCATGAGCAAAGACAAGAGTACAATATCAGTGTGATCGTATCTGCAGAGAGGGTTACTCTCAACAACTCACTGGTCACGAAATCGTTTGGGTATCGGTTTGTCGATTAGAAAGCAATCGGATGTTTCCGAACGGTAGTGTGCTCTTTGCTACACGCGACGTATGGCAGTCCCGTTCTCTACCTTCCTTGTCCAGCTATATGAGAGCGTACTCAAAGAAGATGGACAACGTCTGGCGTACTTGATTAGGCCAACAAGTCCTCACGGGAAAGATCTAGTTAAAGAGTTCAAATCTCCATCCGTATGTGGTCCGAAACGTGCGATGTCAACGCATCTAATGACACGCATCCAGCGCGAGGCACTCATGTCTCAGTACAGCGAGTGCATAGACAGCCCATGGGACGAGATTGCTATCCGATACGTGATGGTGACGTCCCACGTCGCGCGGAGACGGCCAGGAGAGGCTTTCAACGAACAATCTCAGTTGATTTCGTGCGTCTGTACTACCACTGTGGGCGGGGGGCGACTGAAATTTTGGATTCGTGCAGCTTGTTCTTCCGGTACTTTTCTCAAAACACGGGGTGGACCCTACCCGCCCTGTTCTCCATGCTACGTGACCTCAGGGATCTCGCTTTTGACGTGCGTTTTGGATATACATTGACGTTTGAATCTTGACCTCTCTTGTTGGATCAGGCGGACATCCACGCCAAGGTCAATGGTCAGAACAGCGAGTGTATGGAGAGCGCGGCAGGAGTGGTTGCAAAGGCGTTCAGCAACTGTATGACCGATCGGTATGTGTCTCTCGAGCCGGATGTTGCCAGCTTTCACTGACACGAAACAACTGTCTCGAGAACGTCGCCACCAGATCAATCTCGGAAATGGGGTATTTATTATGTTGTCGGTCTTGTCATGAAGTGTTACTTCCGGGTAAGTCTCGCCTTCATTCTATCGCGTGCGCTCTTTTTACGTGGTTCAGGTCAAACGGATATCACTGTCGAAAAACATCTTGCGAGCTTTGGACGCAAATCCGGATATACCACCACTGACCGCTTACCCTCGCTCACATCAAGTGTGTTGCATCTTGGTGATGGCATGCCTCATGTTGCTGAAGGTCGACTGCTAATTCAAGGTTACTTACCGATACTATCTTGGAATGCTCAGCTTTCTGAACGAAGACTATGCCAAGGTCACATGTCCTTGAACGTATTGAGTTGACCTCGCTGAACCTTTTTATATAGGCGGAACAAGAGCTCACCCTCGCGTTCTACAATTGTCATATCGAGGCGCACAGAAATCAGGAGTGCGTTTGAAGCTATATTTTTGGGTGCACGACACTCTCACAGGTCTCATTTATAGACGAATATTGACCTGCTTGGTTCCCTTGCGGATCCTGCGTGGCCATCTGCCATCTAGGATACTTCTGGATCGGTTCCCTGCCTTGGATGATCTATTCTCACCATTTATAGCAGCTATTCGTACAGGAGATATCACGGCGTACGACACCGCTCTCGATCAATGGGAGCGCCGTCTGGTCGAACTGAACCTCTGGATCACGATTGAAAAGGCCCGCGAGCTCTGTATCCGAGGGTTGTTCAAACGTGTGTAAGTCACTTGAATCCTTGCGATACGATGACGGCTGCTGAGGACTCGGTGCGCAGATGGGTCGCGTGCGACAAGGGTACGCGGATCCCAGTGTCCATGTTCCATTCCTCGTTGCGTATTTCTGGAAGCGACGTGTCCATGGACGAAGCCGAGTGCTTTGTTGCGAACATGATCTACAAAGGGTATATGAGGGGATATATTTCGCATGAGAAGCAGATGGTCGTGTTGGCGGGTACGAATGCGTTTCCAAGGTTGGGGGACCGACAATCTCCATACGCGTTGTTGCTGTAGCACTGCCAGTATAGTCGTGCGAACATTTGTCATTTCCCTTCTGATCGATCTTTCCCTAAACACCAACCTTTAGTAAACAATGCGGACGGACAGCCAACATATATAAGACCCGGATGGATCGATGCCCTTCCCCTTCTCCTCGTCCAAGAACTCTCATACTATGAAATACTCTCTAGGTCTGGGAAGACGCTCCACCTTGGAAAAGCAACACGATCAACAGGTCGAGAAGCACCGACGTCCTAATAATATTAATGCGAGCAGCCAATGGGTACAGCCGGGTTTGGCTGATCCCCCTCCATACACGAGCGTCGTGGCACCCGACTTCCACAACAGCCAAGCCGCACGCCCCCGACACGCGGATCGCTCTTCCGCCGCCGCCGGTGGCACTTCTTCCACGGCTAGACCCATGAAAAGTATGCCTTTACCTCCTGGCTCCCGACACACCCGCATATTCATGATTCATCCAGCGTTTTCGTCCTCGAAGCGACTGCGGGAGATCGCCTATCTCCAGGCGCCCATGCCTCGGGAATCCAAGGAAAACGCCTTGGACATGTTGCGTGCCTACGACACCATCATCATCATGGACGACTCGGGGTCCATGCAGCAAGGCGGCCGTTGGGAACAGGTACGTGTGTTTCTCTGGTGCGAGTCTATTCCAACGCCATGTCGAAACGATAAAAAAAGGCTTGTGAGGCATTGAGCGAACTGGCGCAGATCGCTGCCACGTACGACAGAGACGGCATCGACATTCATTTTCTGAATGATCCCAAAATCGGCTTGAACATCAAGGTTAGCGTTCGGTTCCAGTTGAATCGCCCCCACTCATCCTCACGTTTGCTGCGATCAAGGATCCCAAGCGGGTCCGGCACCTGTTCAAACACGTGCGACCAGAGGGACCCACGCCCATCGGCAACAAGCTCGATCTGGTGGTCGGAGACTACGTCGAGCGACTCGAGCGCGCGGCGCGACGGAAGAAAAGGGGGGACGTGCACGCCCTCGAACAGATCAAACCTGCCAATTTTATCGTCATCACGGACGGTGCTGCGAGTGAGCATCCGTTTCTTTATCTCGTTCGCGATCGGCGGTATAAACCTGACGTTTCTTTTTCTTTGAGCCGATGAACCGCTCGATTCGATCGTGTCGCTAGCGCGGAGGCTTGATCACGGCCATTTCCCACTGGCGCAGGTAAGTGGGGATCGTGCTCGATAGGGATTACTCGAGGAAACTGACGTAGATCGACAGGTCGGGATCCAGTTCGTTCAGGTAGGGGACGACAAGGAAGCGACGGAATTCCTCAAGGAGCTGGACGACGATCTGAGCGGTGTCTTTGGCGTGCGGGTGAGTCATGTTGGTCATGCTGTGTGAATGCGCATTGCTTATCAACAATGTGCACACGCACGCCGCTCGGTGCCTAGGACATGGTGGATACGACGCCGTTTCTCGGGGTACATTTGACGGCGACGATGTTGATCAAGATTCTTTTGGGTGGGATCAACCGACGTGTCGATAGACGCGGCGGAGAGGCGGTGATGGGCAGATAGCCTTTTTTTTTTCGTGTGCTTGGTGCGTGTGCACCGGTTTTCGTATTCGTTTCTTGTAGTGATAACCACGTTACTGTATCCTTATGCACATCGGTCTTTTGGATCGTTCATCTCATGCCTGTCACCTAATAACAATCATTAATCAATATGCTATGTACAAACGCCTGTCTATGCTACAAATCTAAATCAAGAAATGGACCAGACGACCCTCGGTTCACCAGTACCCAATAGACGTGCCTTCAAACCCAATCTCGAGCCACTTCTCCACACCGTCCACCTCCTGCTGCGGCTGCGTCGCATCCATACCCTGAAACCCAATCTCGTGGTATATACTGCGCGCAGAGGCCAACTCCGTCCCGACGTACAGCACGACGCATTTCTTGGTCTTCAATATCCTGTCAACAACCACATATCAGAAACCCCCGTTCGAACAATCCGGGTAAGAGAGAAAGAGAGACGCACTCTTGACACACGCGATGCAACAGGCGCGAGGCGCACCCACGTTTGCGCCAAGCTGGGTTCGTGAACACCTTGGTCACCGCCGTCACGTTGGGCGAGCGTCGCGTGGTAGCGACCAGGCATGCCACCTCGGGCGCCTTGTCGCGAGACGTCTGGACCATGTGCACCCACAGGGGCACGTCGTCGGGGTCGTCGAGCACGCTTTGGGCTTCCAACACGGCGCCATTCTCGTCGAGCTCATACGGTGGCTGGTGCGCAAAGGCGTCAGAAACACGCACGAGAGTATCAGACCAAAGAGGGTACGCACCGACGTCTTTGAAAACGCCTGGAAAAGCGCCTGCACCTGCTCTAGATCCCCGCTGCCCGCGCGACGAAGCTCGATCACAACCTCCTCGCCTTCACCCTCGCGGAGCGGGAACGGCTTGTCGAACGACGCGCGCAATGTCTCGGCGGTGCAAAACGTGAGTGTGGCATCGTAGTAGGGTGGATGAATCCTCTGAATGGCGTGTGCGTCCTGCGCGTGGGCCTTGGCGACAAAGGCGACTGCGAATGCCCTGGCGAGGGCGGCGGGGCCGAAGACAGAGAAGATGCGGGAGGGAGGAACGGTGGCGTCATCGAGCAGGCAGTGGATGAGCGGGGTGATTTCGTTGGAGAGCGCGCGAACACCGTGCTCGTGCTCGTCCTGCTCGTCGTCGGCCCGTGCACCACCAACTACTCGGACGTACTGCGCAAACGATATAGAGGGGACGAGGAAGACGGGGTAGTCTTTGACCGGCCCCTTGGTGCACGACAGCACGACCTCAACCTCTCCCTTGGCGTCGTACTGCACAACCCATATATTTGTGTGGTTGGACTCGCACGGGAGGTTCGCCCCCTTGAGCGCAAACGGGAGGATGACGTTGGCAGCGGCTTCGTTGTCTGAGAGAGCGCAGAGGACTTGGCGTGGGAGGTCCGACGCGTGGTGGAAGGCGCGGGCATGGCGAGCATCGAGAACGGGAGCGGGTGTGTTGGACATGACTTGGATTTGTATTCTCGGGATGCAGGAGTGGGTGCGGTTGTTGTGGTTCGTTCGTTCGCCATCGAGGCTTTAAGACGCGAGAGAGGAGGGGTGAACGGAGGGTGCATTGGTGGCATCGTTCTGTCGGTGCGAGTGTCGCTTGGAATGAACGTTCGGGCCACCGAGGGCGAAGGATGCCAACGGGTGCGTGGGCACGTTGACCATTGTGGTGCATAGAGACAGACTCGGTGAGCAACATTAAATTGCTACACGGGATCCACTGGCACTGCAGCGATCAAACAACATCTGCAACGAAGGACCGAGTTAGCGCAAAGGAACGGATAACAAGCGAAACGGGGCAGAAGGTTCAAAGGAATGACAATGATCCAACGAACAAGACTTGCCTATTATTCAACGTCCAAATGACACGTTGGCGCTAAAATAGGCAAAGAGGCAATCATAGCATATCCAATGCCACAGCAGTCGGTGAATTCTCGGCGTTGTGGTATACTCCAACTGCGAGCCATCGACCTCGTGTCCAACGTTAAGAGCGCTGCATGGAACGAAGATCCGATTGTAGACGTCGCAAAGCACGAACCATCCTACCAACAACGTCCTCCCTTGTTCGTATACACCCTCGCGCTCACGTACAGCCCGCAGCGGGTGAGGTGTGCGTGCGCGTTGGGTGGGCTGCACTTCGAACTCGGGCGATCGGCTGTACCCGATCGTTACCGTCTTGATGAAGATCTGTGGTGTATGTGCGTGTCAATCTTCGTGTGCGTGGGCATGAGAGGGTGAAAGACTGACTCAGTAAGTCCATAGACGCGCGTCAAGCGCTTGACGCCGTCGTGTTCGCGACCCGCGAGGAACCAGTGCATCCGTATCGCACTGCCATCGCCGCAAACGCGCGGAACGGGTTCCTAAGATCGATCGCAAGACCTGTCAACAAGTGCAGTGTCAAGGACAAGAACGAGCTCAAGTCACTTTGGAATTAGCTATTTGGCGTCGAGTAACGTCACGTTAGCGACCGTGCGAGGACCCTGTGAGGTGGCGGGACGACCTACTTGCAAAACCAGCATAAGGACGATCCTAAGGAAGCAAATGGGAGTGAGCGAAACAATTGACATGCCTAAAGTCGGTATATACGCACGGGGTCACCATCATGGTACCCTTTGCAAAATGCGGCATCTCCCTTGTTGTCCAATATGTTATCATGTATCGTCAACCTCAGTCTCGTTCCCAGTTGGAGGGAGAGTGACGCGTACGTATGCATCAGCACTATCCGGATCGATCTGTGCGTATGTGAATGAGAGGAACTCGGTATAACCCCACGTACTAGACGCCGTCGACAGGCTTAAACTCCGCTTGAAATATCAAAGGTTGAACCCCTAAGTATTCTTTCACCCCAACCACTACATCGCAATGGTGAAATCAGTTCCGCTCCCTCTTAATTGCCCGCTTTCGCCTCCCTCTGTACCGCCAACGCCGCACGACCTTGCCAGTGCACATCTGCACTTGTTTTCCCTAACTCAGAACCAAGATGATGGTGCGTCAATGTACTTAGTAACCCTTTCACCACCCTTCACGTTGTATCATAGGTTTACTTTCTGATACGGAAAGGGTCAATGCCATCGCAAGCATGTTGATCTATCTACACCGGCTCATCCATGCGGCGGACCCAGAGCTTCATGCATACACCCACCCCTCCCCTAACGTTAAGTCAACCGTAGGTGTATATTATTTCCGTAAGAAGCTCATTTACTAATTATTTATTCAGCCGTCTACTACTACTGTGACACCTGACCGTGTTGCAAAACGTTACACTAGAGGTGTGTTCTAACATCATCACGCGGCCGCCAACCAGTTTGCTTATTGTCCCTACCATTGCTTCTTCAGCTCTCCCTGTATGATAGTAATACAATATGTACCGTGTATCATGTAAAATATGAACCGAGGGTCCCTGAAAACAGGAGAACTCTCTTAAAACCTTACCAGAGCTTGCTCGTGATCCCCAAGTCCTTGCAACATCGCATGAGCACATCACATTGTTTCCGCCTGCAGGTAGCGCCAGGTCCAAATGCCTTGTTCAAGATTCAATGGTATTTGATTTCGGGAACATAGACGAGCCCATCTGTCACGCACAAGTTGAACGGAGGGGATGCATCAATGATGTCGCTCCGTTGGTACAAGCGTCGCTTCAGTGAACGTTCGCCATCGAGGGCGAGGGATGCCAACAGGTACTTGGACATGCTGACCTTTGTGGCGCATAGAAACAGACTCGGCGAGCAACGTTAAATCGCCACACAGGATCCAATGGCATTGCGGTGATCGAACAATACCTACAACAAAGGTCCAAGTCAGTGAGTCGGTTGCACAAAGGAACAGATAAGAAGCGTAACATTGGAACCACAGCCAAGGAGTGGAAGGTTCAAAAAAAGAACAATGACCCTACCTATGTTTCGATACCTGAACAACACATTGGTGCTCAAGTAGGCAAAAAGGCAATCATAGCACATAACAGATGGCAAATTCTTGGTGTGCTCAAACTGTGAGCAATTGACCTCATGCCCAATGTTAGGAGCACTGCAAGGAACAAAAATCAGATTGTGGACATTGTAAAGCACAAACCATCCTACCAACATTAATAGGCCACAACATTCTCACTTGTTGGTGTCTACACCCTTGTGCTCACACATAATCTGGAGTGGGTTCTTGTTACGGAATTCCCTGACCACCGGACCGAACCCGCCGGACCCTCGTTCATTTTTCCTTTATTCTTCACCATTCACCCTTGACGGACGAGACACACCCTAATCCTGAAGGCCTAGCAGACGCCTTCTGCCCTGAGGAGCTTGTATGCTCGCTCACGCAGTACTCATTGTCTAGGAGTACACCACCGACCCACCATTGTCCTCTGATGGCCCCTGAGGGGTAACCACGTTCCCTCAGCCGTCCCCCCACGTCCGGAACAACGTTAAACTACCAACGTCTGCCATGACGCTAAACTGTGACACTCGAGGGGTAACCCTTGTTCCCTCAACACTCGCAACTCGCCCGGAGGGGCAACCTCAGACACCCTCAGCCCTAGGGGTAACCATGGACCCTAGCCCTCGCGACACGACCGCCCTCGATGCCTAGATCTGGGGCATGACTCTGGATGATGCTGGGTCGCCATTCGGCAACCCATGACCACCTGACGGATGGGAGTTCCCGTCGGGGCAACGACACACTTCCCGATCCGTTGTCACTACGCTCGCTGATCCTCGCATACCCGGACAGTGGATCCTGTATAAACTAGTTTCCTTCTTCGCTGCGGAGCACCATTCTTGACCCTCCGTCCAGCCGTGTACGCCCAATGGATGAGCTCTCCCATCATAGGCATTATGTCAGGATAGGTTCACGTTTCACCTATCCTTCCTTCTGATCCCGTTGGTCTCCATGACCATTTCCGCTCTTCTTGACAGCGGGATCCCGTTTGCCCTGATGGCCGTCTCGCCATTCAGGTATTACCCTTCGCCCCCTTCCTGATGTGGGAAGGCCTTTGTTCCTCTTTAGGAGGACGCCCTTTGCCCAGATGGCCTGTGCGCCATACTGGAGAGTATATAGATGCCAGAGTACTAGCTAGTTGGTCTCTAAGCTAGTTCTACGCCATTGTATCTGCAAACGCCACGCTGCCCTTAAGCAGGCCCTTGCAATCCATTCGGTTTACTGGTGTACTGGTGCTCGGATGTCAAGACCTCGTCCCTCTTGACCTCACTTGCATTCCACGCTCCCACGCCCGCCTCTTAGTCGGGCTCATCGTTGGTCACACCTTAGTTGGTCGTCGGCCTCATCTTGTGCACAGGACGCACACTTCGCTGGGCCTCTAGCTCGCAGTGCATAAGGTTAACCTTCGGCCACTATTGATCCCACCGCTCCTAGATCACGATGTTTATTCCGCTTGGGCATGTGCTCGCAGTAAGCGTAACAGTTCTCAGGCATGAGTAACATGTGCACGATGGGGACTGCACCACAAACTCAGGTGATCAGCTGTACCCAATCGTTGCCATGTTGATGTAGATCAACCTGTGCATGTATGTGTGTGTGAGTCTCTGTGTGTGCAGGCATGAGAGAGTGAAAAGACTGACTTGGTAAGTCTATAGACATGCATCAAGTGCTTGACACTGTCATGTTTGCTGCCCGTGAGAAACAGGTGCATCTTGTGGGTGTGAAACAGTTTCCTAGCATAGACTGCAACCCATCAACAATGCGGCATCAAGAACAAGAATGAGCTCAACGGTTTCCTAGCATAGACTGCGACCCATCGACAATGTGGCATCAAGAACAAGAATGAGCTCAACAGTTGCATGAATATCAATGCCACTGCAGACACGTTGAGATTTGATTGTTGAGTGTCAAGTAACATCACATCAACAACCGAGCAATGATGTACTTGCAAAGATGTATCCAGTATGAGGACAGTCACCCTAAAAGGAACTTATACTTATGCACAACTCACTACTACTGTATGGTACTGCATAATGGTGAGTCCAATCAAAGTTTATGTAACCTCCACTAGTTGAACCCCTATACTGCTTCCTGCTTGCAATGATGATGCCAGTTCCACTCCCACTTGATGCCATTCCCTCTACAGCTCATGATGGTAAGTCAATGTATTTAGTAACCATTTCATCACCCTGACATTGTATAGGTTCGCTTCCTCCTCATATGGAAAGTGGCACCCTCATCTATCAGAATCACCCTGACCCCTCTCCTGCCCTTACCCCTCAGGCTGACATTGAAATGGACCCCACCATTTTGCAAATAAAGGCATGCATCCAGTCCTTGCATGATGACTTTGATGTCTGTTTCTCTGCACTTGAGAATTCCCTTGCTGCCATTTTGATGATCCTCACTGCCGCAAACACACACTTGGAGGAGATTGACAGATGCACTACCACAACGAGCAATCATGTGGCCATAGTAGAAGCTCATTTAGTCACAATGTCAGCAACATTGAATAACATTCAGCCAGCCTTATATCAGGTAAATATTATTTTGACAAGATGCTCATTTATTAATTGTTTGTTTCAGATGTTTAATGTAATGTAGTAATGGTCAGGTCATTGTGGTTACATTATACATTGTTCATTGTGCCCATGCTCATTGTGTCCACCATTACTTCTTTAGTTTTCCCTGCTTCCATGCAGTAATACTGTATCTTCTGTGCAAATCAAATGACAAGTGTTTCACTGTGTGAAACAAGAAATTTGAGTATGACTTGATAATACCCACTGTCTCATCACTCAGATGTGGAGCCAAACTTGGTTGTGCTGATCACCTTTGTACATCAACCCTGTCATGATCTGCCAAGACTGCATGACACTGCCCCCATCAAGAGTGTGTTCATGTCGCAGTAACAGTTGCATTCAATGTTAAATGCAACGTTGACTCTGCCAACTGTGCTGCATAAACAAACAGACATCAGGGATGTGGCTGGAAGGACTTTCAAAAACAGGACAGTAACACAACACACTTATTCTTGAGAATGTGGACCTGGTGTACTGTCAAACACTAAGGACTTTGAGTCATCAATTACTGACAAGGAACCAACCTACCATTCCATGGCATTGATATCACCCACAACATCTGATTGTCCCATTTTGAAAACCAAACCAGTCAAAGGCAATGGTCCCACTCTTCTGCTGGATATGATAGTGCCTCCAATTTCAGTGAACAAAGGCAAAAGCTTATAGTATATAATGAATGCTATGTGCAAAACAAACCATGAGTCCTCCTGGCAAGGCCATGCAGATGCATACATGGAAGGATAATTTTATGAGGAACTAGATTGATCAAGTGTGACTTGAGGATTCTAGATAGTTCACTCCTTCCATGGATACTTGAACTTGGGCTGGTCCTTGCACCTCCAAAGCTTCCTTCTGAAATAGATTGTGAGGTATCATCAACACAAGCATGCTTGACACCCACTTTTTCTTCATGGTCTGATTCTCAGCAAACACTTCAACATAATATTTTGCTTTACTGTAAATTCTTGAATGAACTGAGGATCCCTGTAAAGGTTGGAAGCAGGAGAACTATTAACAAGTGTTAAAAACATTACTAGAGCTCACTTGCAACCCCCAAGTCCTTGCAACATCACATGAGTGCATTGCTTTTGCATCCTTCTATGGCAGTAGGGATCTTGAAGGGATCAAAACACTCATCTTCACCTCTAGCTAAGGCAACAAGTCTGCAAGGATGCCACATTGTGGTGAAGACTACATGCCCCACCATCCCTGACAAATGTCTGCTGACAATTTTTGGACCAACATTCATTTCCATCCTTGGAGTGAGTCCCCATGTACCACGTCTGAATGCCTTGTTCAAGATTTGATGGTATTTGAGGGTGGCATTATAGTAAGGTTGTGGGAGCACCTGGATGGGTGCCCCCCATACAAGCTGACCAAGGCAGTTGCAAATGCCTCTGTGAGGGTGGCAGGGCCAAAGATGGAAAAGATGGAGGATGGAGGAATGGCAGGGTCTTGGAGCAGGCAGTAGACAAGTGGGGCAATGACATTGGTGAGAGTGTGCTCATTGTCTGTCTGTGCCACTTTGAATTGTGCCGACCCAAACACATCACAGAGGGGATGAGGAAGATGGGGTGGTCAACCGTCACACGCACTCAACCTGTTCCTTGGGGTCATACTGCATGACTGTAGTCCAGTTCAGAGGTCCACTGCCTTGAGCACAAATGGGAGGATGATGTTGGTGGTGGCTTTGTTATCTAAGTGTTATGGTTTTCCCTGGTTGCCGGACTGGACCTGCCAGAACCCCCATTCATTTCTTCATTTCCTCACCATTCCCCCTTGATGGGCAGGACATGCTTATGCCCTGAAGGCCTGGCAGACGCCTTCTGACCTGAGGAGCTCTAGGAGCTCACTCATGCAGTACTCATTGGAGAAGTACACCACTGACTTGCCGTTGTCTGCTAATGGCCACATGCTATCCCTAGGGATCTCTGTCCTCAGATTGCCTAGCTGGATCCACCCTTGAGGAGGGACACCCGTCAACCCTAGACCCTCCTCCCCTTGCTACACGACCACTCCTGATGCCTAGATCTGGAGTATGACTTGCCATGATGTTTGGTTGCTACAGGCAACCCTTAGACTGCTGAACAGATGAGAGTATTCCCGTTGCGGCTAGGATATGTTTCCTGATCCTTTGTCACTATGCTTGCTTATCCTCGTACACCTGGACAGTGGATCCTATTACCATAGTATTTCCTCTTGCTGTGGAGCACCGTTCTTGACCCTCTGTCCAGCCATGTATGCTCAATGGACCATCTTGCCATCTAGGGCATGTGTCAGTCTAGGTTCACATTTCACCTAGACTTTCTGTTTGATCCCATTGATCCTATGTGATCCTCTTCCACTCTTCTTGACAGTGGGATCCCATTTACCCTTCACCCCATTCCTGATGTGGGAAGGTCTTTGTTCCTCTTTAGGAGGACACCCTTAGCCCTGATGGTCTGTGCACCATTCAGGTATAGTATATAAACCCCAGAGTACTAGCTAGGAGCCTTAAGCTAGTTCTA
>JBBPTB010000751.1:0-14670 GCA_038093875.1 Boletus tylopilopsis
ATACTGGCTCGGGTGCATCGCGGAACCTGTGACCGTTTAGACTGTTAGGTATGTCGTATCTCAAATGGTACTGGCCCTACTGTCAGTTCTGAGATGACCGCTCTAGCCACTGAGTCGCCAGCGATGCTGGCTTCAAACAGGGCCATTGCTATTGATCAACCCTCGGTGCGAGCGCCGTCGCAAGTTCGCAATACTGAATGGCTCGCTGGATGCTATCTTGAGAGACAGTTTTGGGAAATAGGCATCGTGGGGGAGATTCAAGGATACCTGTACACGTGTTCGTTGGGATAATACATGTTCGCTTTATTGATACTACATGGATCCGCCATCTCCGAGCCCTACCATCGGTGTAGCACACCATCTCGATCGACATTCCGTTCAAAAATACATGCTGCGAGTCGTTCGTCTGCGCGTGCAATTGTGCCCTGTAGTAGTTTGTGAGCGAGGTGTCGATCAAAGATGGTGTGCGACAACGGCGATGGGGAAGGATGCCGAGGTCACGCATGTCCCTGTTGCTGTCCGACACCGCCGTGTCAGTGATTGTACTCGCACGCACAACGACGGCGATGGAGAGGAACACGTACCTGTATCTCTTCACTCTTGGCCTCTGTGTGACCGAAACCGACTAGATAAGCCCAGGTCGAGCGACACACTTGAATGCATACCGTGACGCGCGCCATCCCATCGCCGTCCCTGGGAATCAATCGCGGTTGGACGCGTGCGCCGTTCGGGGCGAGTGACCAGGAGCCACTCGCCTGCTATGGTTGCTGCCAAGTAGCAAACACAAACAATTACGTTGACGCTGCATGTGGTGCTTGATATATAGAGTTTCTTCGCCGACAGCGATATAGGGATGAAACACGTGAAGGGCCGAAAGATCACCAGACATGCATATCGGGGCTCTACATGTGACTTGAGCGGCACTAGAAGGGCGTGCTACAGAAACACATACGAGCGCTGCGAATGTAGACCCATTCCCAAGGAGCGAACAGCGAAACTGGCGGGCGCACGAAGGTGAGTCGGTGACATGCATGGCGACGATAACAAGAGGAGATACGTACAGTCCATCCCCATATATCACAATGGAAAAAGATAAAACCAGTTGGTGCTTTTATCGAACTGGGATCCAAAGGCAAAGGTAAATCGAGCGACAGCGCGAGGGATGTGAGACGACCAACATACGCGACAACTGATTAGTTGGGCATTTGGGAGCCTGGTCAGCTTGATGGGGATCCTCTGCGATTGTGAGGGGTATAGTTGGGACGTTGTTGATGGGGTGGGTCGATGAGCATCAAGGGGCGAGGAAGGAAAGAGGCAACGATGGTGAGAGCTGGAATATAAGCCCGTCAAGTCTGTTTCGACATGTTTGTAAAGTTGGGTTCAATCTCAACTCGAACATTTTTTATAACTTATGACGAGGACGACGTCGACGAGGGTGACGCGGGTGTCGGCGAATCACTGTACAAACCCAAGTCCAGGTCGAAAGCGTTCACACAAGCGTTCCATGTACGCCGTACAAGTGGGCAGACGCGTACGTCGCGATCCAGGCAATGCGTGTGGCAAGTGTCGTGGCGCCGGTAGACACGATGGGATGTCAAACGGAGCAATTTGGGCAGCATGGACTCAAGGGGCGTGTTGTATCCCTGGCCATGCCTCTCGGATCCATCGAAAGATGTGTTATGCTGACCCCAATCTTCTAGAACAAACGCTTTGCGACGCACCGTGGCGTTGATGCTGTCGTCGCAGACGAAGGATGAGGTGATGCACGACACGGTGTCCAAACTCCGTAAGGCTTTCGGTGGTGCAGTTGCTATACAAACGGCTTAGACGCGGCCATCATATCTAACGCGATCGCCAAAGTTGGTTTTTGAAGGAAGAAGGCTGAGTGCGTTCTCCAGCTCCAGCTCCGTCGGGGAGGTTGATGACGACATGCCTAGCCACGTTAAAGAAACGGCTCAGAGGTGCTACACGACAATTTCGGTGCAGACTTCTCCAGGACGGCAGAGAAATTGTGTTCGCTGCCTGGCGTAGAACCCAAGATGCATTTTTGACGCTCCAGGTGGCGTGAAATCTGTGCGTTTGTCACTATGCCATTGCTAACTGAATGTGCTATGCACGCGGCAGACTTGGGCATCTGCGTTGACGTGCACGTCCACCGGATCACGAATCGGTTGGAATGGCACATCAGTATGTTGGCATTACTTTATCTGTCTTGTATCATTTGCTCGTCGGGTTTGGACGAGTGCGTTGCATTTATTTATTTTGTCGGTCATGTTTAAGCTGGATGTTTGACTATGTTACCTTTGTTTCCGAGCGCGCAGGGCTCCGAGATGAGGTACAAAGCACCGAAAACTGTGGTGAGAGGGAATTCCGGTCCCAAGATAGAGAACAAAGGAAGGCATGATATCTAGCACTGGGGTTTTTTGATTATATAAGCGTCACACGTTGTCACAGTTGACCTCGGAAAATCTTGTGCTGGATCGTGACGGGCATGTGTGCGGCGAGCCGGACGCCGTCGACGAGGGTAACTCGACTGGTGGCCAAGGCGAGTCCGTATCACAACACGGTGACACTGTACGACCTCGACTCCAAGGCTCCCGAACCCGGACCGTCTCGTTCACAAAGAGCGCGTCGGGTCAAGCCAGCAAAAGCGTTGGCGGAACCCGACCTTGAACTCGAGGCGAGCGACTGCGCCCAGACGTCGAGCCGCGCTTTGAAGGGAAAGCGGACAGGCGCTGTCAAACCAGAGCCCGATGTGGAAGCCGTTGGCGCCGACCAGGAGGACGGTGACCAGGACGCGTCGCCCCCAGAGCGCAAACCCAAGCCCACGCGTAGACCCAAGTCCAAGTCAAAAGTGCTCGCCGTCCCGCACCCGACGCCGTCCGACTGGGCAGATGTCTACACCGCGATCAAGGCGATGCGTGCACGAGTTGTGGCGCCGGTGGATACGATGGGATGTGATCAGGCGCAGCGTGGAGAGTGTGAGCCCAAGGTGAGCCTGTATTGTATGTTGCTCGGACTCTCGAGCGTACAAAACGCGACGCATTGACACCAACTGGCCGGTCGTGTAGAACCAACGTTTTGCGACGCTCGTGTCGTTGATGTTGTCGTCGCAGACCAAGGATGAAGTGACGGATGCCGCGGTGGCCAAACTCCGTGCAGCACTCGGCGGGGCGGTCTCTGTACAAGCTGTTCTGGACGCTGAGGAGGCGGTCATTTCGGAAGCGATCGCCAAAGTAGGGTTTTGGAGGCGAAAGACGCAGTACGTTTCCCCTGACCTGCGAGTTTGCTTCGAATCGAGAGGCTGACGCGCGGACATAGGTACATCAAACAAACGGCCAAGAGGTTACACGACGATTTCGGCGCCGACGTTCCCAAGACGATCGAGGAACTGTGTTCGTTGCCTGGCGTAGGACCTAAGATGGCGTTTTTAACACTGCAAGTGGCGTGGAACTTGTGCGTCCTTCTTTTCTCTATCATTGATGCGCACGACTTTGTGCTGATGTTGCATGCATACATGCACGTGTAGAAATGTTGGTATAGGCGTCGACGTACACGTACACCGGATCACCAATCGGTTGGGATGGCATGTCCGACCGACCAAGAACCCCGAAGAGACGAGGTACGTTGACCCTCCCCTCCCTCATCCCTAAACCGACGCATGCACGTCGCACATTTCCAGACTCAATCTCGAATCGTGGCTCCCGAAAGAGCTGCACGGTGAGATCAACCATTTGCTCGTCGGGTTTGGACAGGTACGTTGACGTTTTTTTATTATTATTGTGACGGTGGTTTTTTTGACGAATGATTTGTGCTAGACAATCTGTCTGCCTGTCGGCCCGAAATGTGGCGAGTGTACGTTGAGCGAAGCTGGCTTGTGTCCGAGTGCACAAAACGTCAGGAACAAGTCCAAGGTGCGGCCACCTGCAGTCGAGAGGTTTGGTCCCAAGATTGAGATTGGATTGGAGGAATGACGACAAACAGGGAGATGCGGAGCTCGAGCCTGCTCTGAGCGACACTGTACGGTATACTGGTCCCCTCAAGTTGGGTTGTGTGTCAGATCCCATGGTCCACCCAACTGGTCCAGGCAAACCATTTGCGTACAATGATTATATGATGTAATTGATCGAGGTACATACTGGCACAGGCTGCAACACGACATTCTCTGCTTCATTGAGGAGTGCTGAGACCTGAATGGGTGGCAACGTGCTTCCCAGACGGCGTGGATGGTGCGTGTTGACCCTTTCCATTGCCCCATCTTATCGCATGACGATACGGGTTGTCAATCATGAGGTGCACGAGGAGAGCAATGGTGGTGAGTGCCTGCTTGGGCTCGGAGAGACTACGCAGCGCTGGCAACCCGTGCAGGTCTGGGAATCCTGATATGATAACAAAGCTGCACATCATACTAAATAATTAGGGCGACATGTAATGATTGCAGTACAACTTTTGGGAACAGTGTCCATAAATCAGATTACTTGACTACCTAACCCAAGAAAGAGGAAACCAAGCAAAAAAAGTCAATCATTGGATGAAATGTACGGAAACCAAGGATGGACGTCGGGATCCCAGCTCAACTTGGACACGTCCCACGAGCTTGCCTCTGACATGGACGCGGGGAGCTCCTCCAGAGCTTTGCAGACGTCGCGCAAACGTTGTATGGACTGGGACGCACACGTTAGCGATCGGGAGGACCAGTCGCTCGGGAACGCACCTGCTTGCGCTCCTCGACCCATGGGCCCGTCCAGCCCCCGGAAAAGGGAACCAATTCTTCCAAAATTACCGCAGCAAGTCGAATTTGAGCCACAGGAGAGTAATCACGGTCCTTGTTAGCCTCAAACCATCAGCTGAACGCCAACGCCAACGAAAAGGCTTGTCATCCCCTACCTGCTGGATTGCCGAACAAGCAGCAGTAAATTTGAGAAAGTTGGGATGACCAAGAGGTAGCTGCTCAATGTCGTCGTATTCGTTTATAAACGCCCATTTATACCGACGAATACAGTTCAGTCGCATGCGTTGCCACGACGTGCCCAACTTTTTCAAAGAAACCTACTCTCTCAGTTGTATCAAAAGCGCGAAAGATAAAATTGTGCACGAACTGAAAAGGCAGCCCACGACATCGCTTGCAAAGCCGTCAAGAAAATAGATTGAAACTGATACTCTTCAAACGCAGGCGATCCTGATCGTCGAGACACTGTATCAAGACCTAATGATCGCAGAACCAGGATTGCGTACCTTCAAGTCCAGGAAAGAGTTCGTCTATAGATGACAACTGCAACTCCAGGACCTGAGCAGCATACCAATAGGCAAATACGCGCTCTTCGGCAGAATAGAGTGACAACTGTGCACCGGAATAGATGACTTCACGTATGACTGAGAGTCTTTGCACTAAGACAGCGGTGCACACCCTAGGCAATGGGTCCGGTTCTTGCTGAAAAGCCGTCAGATACGTCATGGCAAGTGTCGAGTGTTACGTACCCGGGGCTCGAGGTGAGTTTTAACATTTAAAAGTAGCGCATAAAGTGCATGCCAGTCGAACAGCGACTTCATGCAATACCTTCGACGTCTAGCGGGGTTGTAAAACAGGGCCTTGATGTACCCGAGCTCAAGCTAATTAGCAGACTCGGATTTGAGACCAAGATAGGGTAAGTCAAGGTTTGCACCTACTTCGATAATCGAGCGCTCGATATGTGCCAACGGGGACGTCTGTGGCCCTCTCCAACGACGACTAACCATTTCGATAAATGAATCATAAGATATCCCGCAGTTCTCCATGAAAAAGCAATCCACAATGTGTTTTTGTGTGTACTTGCTCAACACCAATCCGTCCTCAAAGAGCGTCGACTGGAAACGCGTTGCTTAGGATGATAATGGACCGTTCAGAAAAAGTCTCAGTACCTGACATGCAGACCGGATATAAGGCAGGCGTCGATCCGGCTTTGATAACCATACTTGGACATGGCCCATGATCTAGGAGCGAAATAAGCCAAGTGGTACTCAGACAACGCAAATCATGACAACCTTCCAGGTTGAGAGATTCGATTCGCCTGCCAAAATGCTAAGCTGATCTAGCGAGTCTAAAAGCCCCAGTAGTTTGTTCCACACTGTATCCTGGTTCGGCAACCGGATGATATGGAGGGGTATAAACGAGACAAGAACTCGTGCAAATTCAGGATCAAAGGCGCGTGGTGCTGGTGAATCAGGTCCAGGCTCCGGAGGTGGCACTTGCCGGATTTTTTGTACCAATTCACGGGCAGTACGGATGAAAGACGGAAAACGGTGGTATTCCTTAGTCAACTGGGCCGAAAGGAGGTCGATAAGTGTCTACTACAACGTCAGAGAAATGATCAAGCAATAAATATCAAGGTTAAACCTTGCGAAGCACCAGTCGGTCACGGAGTGCATCCTTCCACATCGATGAGGCTGCGAATATTAGTCGAGTTCGACCACCAGAGCCGGAAATTACCTTGGAAAGAACGATCTAGCCAGGTACAAGCGCGTTCTAGGTCGGCTTGAATGTAGTTCACGGGTAGGGCTTCTGCCAAGGGCACGTCGCACTTTTCGCTCTGCCAATCCTCCGTCTGTGAATCATCACAAGCCGGGATGAGAATACAAAATATAAATGCACGTCATGACACAGACATCATACACGTTTCCCTTGTTCAGTTCCCTCCACGAGAGATCGCATGACTTGAGCAAGCCATACACGTAGGCTCTGAGAACAATGGTGACGAGTCCAAGCGACCGCCCATGGTCAACAACCCCAATTTGATCAGCTGGTATCAATTCTGGGTCAGTTTCTCTCAGCGAATGAACATGCAAGAACGAGAATATGGTTTGGGAAAGCGTGTAGCCGGTATGCCATTCCATCTAAGGCGCAACGGGCCATGAATACCATTGCCTAGGACATGAACATGCGCTGATCATTCACCTCACAGGCAAGCGAGCGATCTATTATCCAGCACACCTCCTCCGGAAGTAATGGTTCGAGGGGATCAAAGACCGGGCGCGTCTGGTCCATGAGCGCTAGGCCACTGTCGAACCGGGGTTCACCAATCTTTGTTCGATCCTGAGCCGATACGCGTGGCCGATAAATCTGCCACCTACTTCAAAGGCCGCCATTGCATCTTGTAGGGTAAAGTCCTTGGCCAAGATGAGTCCCCCGGAAGGCATATCTTGAGGCGGCAAGGTAAATAAGACGTTGTGCAGAGACTCGTGCGGATACATTACCTGCAGCAGCGTCTTCGAACGTCCGAGTGGCATCGTGAAAGTTGTGTCCGCCTGGCAAGACCGAATCAAACTGGAAATCCATGGGCGTCGTCGTCGTCGCGACCGGTGACGACGTCGATGTTCGAAAAAGAATGCGGGCGTCAAGTCAAAGGTTTCATGAAACAGACGGAGTTTCAAACCCTCTTTTGGTTGAAACATTTCGGACTCGTCTGTCAACGTGCCAACAAGACGGCCTACAAAACAACAATGGTGCCAACGAATAGCAGATATCTCTTTTCAGGGATTCATCTCACATGTACACAGGGATGAACCTCGGTCTCGTTGGATCTTGAGAAAACATGGGCACCCCCTGCCCAATCATCACAGCGAATCGATGGACGTGTCGAGAGATTTCAAGTTGGGCTACTTGCTATGCCGGCTTTCCTAGCTCACCGACAACTTTTGAACAAAATTTTCTTTCATAGGAACGAAAAGCTCCATCGTCAGTAGATCTCCGGAACTCAGTCGATGATACGTTGTAGGATGCAATGCTCTGAATTTTTCGGCAGGTAATACTCACGGACTGTATTATGGATCAGCTATCTGAAACTGTGGGTACCCCAGTAAACCTGCTGATAATAATGTTTCCATTCACTGATCATCAATCCCTACCAAAAGTCTTATTTCGAGTCCCCTTGACCGGTCCCTCCATGGATTTCAGCACTCTTGCACTCCTTCCCGCCCTCTTCTTGATGAGAGGCGTTTTCGTTAGAGGCGTTTTTGTCCAAGGGACTGCCCTGGCTAGCAGCGCGGTCCCTGACGTCGTATTTAACGGCTCAGACCTCTTCGTCTTTTGCAGTGCTTAAGACTGCTCGGCATGTGTACGTCTGTCGTCTCCGCTGCCCTCCTGAGACAGGCCTTCTAGGCCGCTCCAAACAATATGACTATTACCAATAACTTACCTGTCGGTGCATACAGGTCTGCGGGAAATGGATACCAGTTGGCAGTAAGCAAGGGTGAGAACAAGGTTCCATCCCTCTCAGTGATCTCAACTCGACATTTAAGCTAGGGGAACAGTCCCGAATAAAGTAGCAGTGTGTTGAATATAAGATTGGAACGTATTCAAAGTTGTCTCGCGAAAACTCAATATGACCTTGGCGCACAAACAGAGCGTTTTTTGGGCGGTGCTCACGAATCGTGATGACCGTTGGAGCTAGGCAATAAGGGGAAATTCAATCACGTTCGTACCATACCATACATCCAATTGAATTTCACGAGATCATTTACCTTTAGCCTACTAGAGAGGTGCACGACCAATTAGCGCAGTGCGGATTTAAACTTTTAGGTTGTCCCTGCGCAAGCTTTTCGCAACTTGTAGCAAATATCTTTAGAGTTGTCAGTAACATATCACCTGAGCTCTTCTGGCACACTCATTTTTGTGAGTACGACAATTTTCGGGCTCCCTTAGGAACGAGCTCTCATGATGCACCGTTACCACTTACCAGATGATATGCCAATCCTATAATATACTCGGCCAGTGACACACCTAAGTGAGTCAAGAACATATCAAGTGCCCGTCCAGTGCCTCGATCCCGGGGTTCTATCTCTTTGCAAACGTGAACAACAAAGCGATCGAATGTACACAGAGATTTCACAATCATCATGCGCAAGAGCTACATGTGGCTTCTGTGTGTACAGGTCTCACGAGATATTTTCCTTTTGGTCCCAGGCCCACCTCATTCATGGATCTTTCAGATGATCCGACTGGTACTTTTGTCCCGCGACGCGATTGGGTATCTCGCAAGTTGATCCCCAAACTCTGCTCGACAAGCTTCGGATAATAACGTTCCCTTCTATCATAAACGTAACAGGATTTGTGAGCTCGGTGCATGATTGCTCACTGCGTACCCCCGGAACGTGAGACTTTGAGTAGCCAGGTCGTATTTGTGGCGTGTACTTTATCTTACTCGCGCTCTAGGCTCGGGTACATCTATAAACAAACAGCCCGGTGACCCACCTGTGGTGAATGATGGATGACAATATATCTTCGCGTGAGTTTCCTCCACATGCACCGTCGATCTAGATTCGTATAAAATGACGCCCACGGGTCGCAATGTGAACTGGCCCTTCCTCGAAACTCCTTGGTCCGTTGCATCATGTTTCCCAGCACTCTTGCACTCCTTCTCCCCGCCCTCTTCCTGACGAGCGGCGTTGTTGCCCAAGCAACTGCCGTCGCCAGCAGTGCTGTTCCGAACGTTGCCTTCAATGGCCAGGATCTCTTCATCTTTTGCAGTGCCGGAGACTGCTCAGGCACGTGTGCGTCAGTCCTGACTTCCACCGTCCCCGGAAAGGTCGGTAATGCTCCCCCAAACAACATGGGGTACCAGTCCATCTACTGGTACGACCCCACCAACGACCCCTTGATATTGTACACCTGCGTCGACTATTACAACTGTGGTCGCGTGGCCATCGGGCCGAACGTGTGCTACAACTTGTACGACAATGGCGTGTTGACCGACAATACCCTGTACTGGTGGGTGACCAACGGATCATACTAGTAGAGGGGTACGATATCTTTTCGACTGCTTGCTTGACGACATATTTACTAACCTCGGGCTACATTTAGGTTACGGGATAATGGATGACCTCAACTCTACATCTACGCGAGAGGAATAGTTTTGGATAGAATGGCAGCGAGATTGAATATAGGATTATTCATTGTCACCCGAACACACTTGGCTCACAATATGAGATTGTTTGCAGAAGCGCACAAACTCTTGCAGTCGAATTTTCATTAGCTACAGATAATGTCGAAGATGGGCAGATCAGTAATACGAGTGTCTGTAATAATTGAGCATTTACACGTTCGATACCGCCTCTCCTCGGTCGGTTTCCAATCACATTTAATGTTGATCGAATCTAGGTTATCCCTGGTGGTGGCGATAGTAGTATGGTCGTTGTTTCCATCTCCAGACTCCTGCGGCCGTAAACACGGCAATATTCGTAAAAGCCACCGTGTCAAGGTTGGTAATTGGATGTTGACCGTGGGTGTGAGGATTCATAAGATATGAGATGAGCCTATTTTGCAAAATTATAGTTGCATTGCTTTCATTGCTGACTAGCACCGAGGCAAATTGCGAAGACTCGTAAGGAAGCGCACACCCAGCAGAGATAGGACATCGTCCGTGGATCTGGAAGCTTCAGGTAATTAGTTTTACCAAGCCGTGTCCACAAAATAAAGTTAGACAATTCAATGTACAGTTTGATATTTCCTCACCCTGGGATTCAGTCCCCGCTTGCACCCACCTAAAAGAAGACGTCGACCATAGGAGCGCTGAGGCACGCGTTATCACTAGCAATGCCGACACCAACATAAGCCGTGGCAGTACGCTTGTATCCATTTCTAACTGGGCCAGGAGACTGGAACACCGAGTCCGGGCCGGGTGTGAGGACCTCATTTTCTGAACGATCCTGTTTCATCGGCAAATGCAAAACGTGATGGATGACTTTCAGATAATTCTTTTTATAATCCAAGCTACAGAACAGAGCTTACCGTTGTCGCGTCATCGATAACCGTGTCACTGTAGCTTCCATACCATTGCGTGAAGACGGACGCGAGGTCGTTGTGGACGACACGGTGTCGCCGTTGTTGTAGTCATTGCGTTGGGAGAGCCGCCAGTGGTAGTCCCGTGAGGGCCGTACGTCGTCGCAAGTTGTGTCGGTGTCGCATTGTCGACGACTCGTGACAGCCGTTCGTGTGTTCGGCGAAAGCCGAACAACTGATTTGGTACTACCACAGGCCGCTGACTCGGACGTGGATTAGTCCTTGCGAATTTTTTCAAGCTATCCACGGCCCACAGTAGGCTTGAGGGGTAACATTACTCACTGACCCCCAACAATATCGTTCGGATTACCCAACGGTCATCGAGGTGTGTGTTGATGTTAAACTCGTGGTCACCGTGGCGCATTCTCATACCACTACCCGTTTGGCCCACTCGTGGAGCCTGGATCAAGCACAAGAGGTCAATTTTCTTGATCGCGTGAACTCGGGCCATCCATCAGAGAGAGAGGATCCACTTCGTCATTATCTTACAGTCAAGGAACGGTTTTGTGATTCTAATTCATGGCTCACCGCGTTGTCTGAGATATTCTGGCAAGCAAGGTCAGAATTGCAGTGTTTGTTCTACCAACTCACGCTCTCGGCGCCAGGCATAAACACACGAGACAAACAGTCCCATGACTCTTTTCTGTTTGCCAAACTACACATGACAACGTCCTTTCGTGTGGGATCTCTTCACATGGACCATCTCAGGGATCCTATAAAACCATCGCAACATGAGATGGTCCTGCATCGAAACTCCTCGTGCACATATCATGCATTTCAATACTCTTGCACTCTTTCTCCCTGCTCTCTTCCTGACGGGCAGCGTTGTCGCACAACAAACTGCCGTGGCTTCTAGCGCAACCCCTGACGTCACGTTCACATCCGGCCAGGATGCCTTTGTGTTTTGCAGTGCCCAAGACTGCAGTGGCACTTGCGAACTTGTCAACCCATCCACCGTCGCCGATGACGTCGGCCAGGTCCCTCCGAACAACATGGCGTACCAGTCCATTTACTGGTACGATCCTAATCATTACACCATAATATTATACACATGTGTCGACCACTACGACTGCGGTTACCGGGTGTCCATCGGACCCGACACGTGCTACAATCTGTACGAAAATGGTGTTCCGACTGCGTTTGACCTGTATTGGTTCGTGTCAGACGCGGTCGCTTGATGGATAAACGGAGCGGAGGTATGATATCAGTTTATCTAACCCCTAGACGATGGACTTATGTGCATACAGAACGGTTTTGGGAGAGATGGTCTAATGAAGCTCTAATTGTGGTTCATTTGTGGATGTTGGAGTTGTTTCGTTCCAAGTGATAACCCTCTTCCCAAGTAGAACTCAACTCCGAGCGCATTTGCGATAGTTTCTTTCTATAGTAAACACGGGGGGATGTTTATGTACTTTGTTTCCTCAGCTGAGGTATGCATCATGCCGACCCCAGTCGTCCCATCTACACCAATACAACTCACCCAAGTAGAATACTCACTGCAATGAGGGTGAGCCAACCAAATCCATCACCGACCGTACCGTGGACTCCACTCCACTGTCCTGTCTCTCATCCCAGATGTCATCAGGGTGACGGCTCCAGAGATAGATCTGGGAGCTTCTGTCTACCGATTCCCTTGAATGTTAGCATCTGCGACTCGGACCAATCTGAAGAAGCTGATGCACACACGTCGCCACCAATGACACCAATGACCAGAAGAGGTTAAGTGGCATGCAGGAGAACCAGGAGAACACGTTCTGTAGTCCAATGAGACAATTCACCTCGAATCCATTCCTTGCATTCATCGTTCATCAGAGTCGTCACTGGCGCGTTTCTGGATGCTATAGCCATAGTCATTTGAGAAGCGAACGATGCATGGCCCCCATCGACACGCCAACGCAGGCGTGACAACCTGAAGCGGACCCGGTAACAACTTTGACGACTCAGAAACACGAGGATGAACCTGACCGGACCACCTCACGCAACCCCCACCACCTGTGTCGACCAAGGACGGAGCGAAAGTTGAACACTGAAGGTGAAGTTCGAATACTTATCCTACCCGGAACTCGTGGAAGGCGGGATATACCACCTTGGGAGTAGCTAGTAACAGACTTGAGAAGTAGCAGGAGAAGACTGTCGCTACATAACATCCGAGTCGTCTAAATCACTTACGTCACCCGCATGGTAATTTACGTACCTTCAGCCAGGTTGGCGATCTCGACCAGCCCTCGCGAAGGCTTCGACTTATCCCTAACGTGAGATGGTAACTTCACAAATTATTTGGCTCGACCTATGAAACTTGTTGATATATTTAGCATCCCCGGGCCCTTCCGCAGAATTTAGTCATTCCCACCAATATCATTCGGACTACCCAATGCCCAAGGTGTGTACTGATGCTAACTCACGGTCATCCTGTGGTGCATTCTTATCACCACACAGTAGACGCACTCGCTGAGCTTGCCAGCGGACTAAGCACAAAAGTCAATTTTAAAAGATGTATGCGTTTCTTGATCGCAGTAAGCAGAGCTCTGGCATCCATCAGAAGACGAGGATCCACACCGTTGTCGCTATTGTATGGTTCCTTCCATGAGTGGCCACCGGGTACTAGTCCCGGACATATTCTGGGCAGCAGGGTGAGATTTGTAGTGTCACTAGTTCTCTACCCAGTCACGCTCTCAGCATTATGCACATCGACCAACTGTCCCATCACCCAGGTCTAGTGTTAAACACATGACTTCCTGTGAGATCTCTTCACATGGACCGTCGAGAGGCTCGATCCTATAAAGTTCATCGCAAGGGGGGCTGACGTACTGCCTCAAAACTTCTTGTGCAGTCATATCATGCGTCTCAACACACTCGCACTCTTTCTTCCTGCTCTCTTCCTGGCGGGCGGTGTTGTCGCCCAACAAACTGCCGTGGCTTCCAGCGCAACCCCTGCCGTCACGTACCCATCCGGCACGGATGCTTTTGTGTTTTGCAGTGCCCAAGACTGTAGTGGCACATGTGAAGTTGTCAACACAGACACTGTCGCTGCAAAGGCCGGCCATGCCCCTCCAAACAACATGGGGTACCAGTCCATGTACTGGTATGATCCTGGTCATTACAGCTGGATACTGTACACATGTGTCGACTACTACAACTGCGCTTCCGAGGTGACCATCGGACCCAACACGTGCTACAACTTGTACGACAATGGCGTTGCGACTGCTTTTGACCTGTATTGGTACGTGGTGAACGTGGTCGCTTGATGGACAGATGGCCAAGGGGTATGATATCTATTTACCTGTTCTTCCCCCGATGATGGACTTATGTGCACACAGGGTTTCGGGAGTTGCGGTTTAATGAAGCTCTCTCTAATCATGATTCATTTGTGGTTGGAGTTGTTTCGTCTCGAAGTGATAACTCTCTTTCCAATCTAACTCGACGTCGAGATTGTTTCTTTCTATAGACACGGTGGGATATTTAAGTAAATACGTAGTTCGTTCACCGTAAATTTTCTTGTTTTCCTCACGTTCCTTTCGTCTCCGACTTGGACGATCACCAAAATACTCCAATGTGTAACGTCAAAGACCCACATGGATAAACGGAATCCATTCGTCAAACGCCGCATCCCCGCTTTCTCGAAGACGCCCGATAGCCTCATGAAGCGCCCATGCAGCCTCCCGACAATCCGGCCGCATCCCATTCCCAAACAGTCGCGCGTACACGTCCCTCGCCACCTCTGGCGCGATCGCGTCACTGATCGACCACATCGTACCAATCACGCCCTCATACCCCGCAAACAACATGCCCGCTGCGATATGGATCGCCTCGTCAGACAGGTCCTCGTCACCCGTCGCTGTCTGACACGCAGAGAGGAA
>JBBPTB010000752.1:0-14653 GCA_038093875.1 Boletus tylopilopsis
AACGAGGGGGACTAGTGGATGCCTCCCTTTTTCGCTTCCCATTGTTCGTCCGTGATGGCAAAGCGTCCGAGTCGTGTGCGACGCGACGCACCTCGGACGCTGGTGTCCACTCGGCCACGTGCTCATCCACGTCTTCGCAGTGGACAAGGGCGTGGTGACCGCTCGAGCCAGGATCGTGTTGAAGCACTTGGACGACGTCTGTGGTAATGTGGAGCGTTATCCATACGGAGTTGGGATGAATGACTCGAACACGCACGGTCCATGTCACCTGTTCTCACCAAGGAAGTCTCCTGGCTCGAATCCTCCGAGTGCACTGGTGCAGCCATGTTGAGCTGGTAGATCTGGAGAGCTGGCAAGAATTTTCACAGCAGAGCTTGTCGGACCCATAAGTTGCCATCTGGAAAGCGACATCTAGGTTTTCCCAATTCCGCTCGAAATCCCCTAATAGACGTTCGTATCTGGCACTCATTACAACATAGAAGACAATCTAGGACTTGGGACCGAGGCGTATGTTATTTTTCCAATGTCGTCATTGAATCATAATGTGCTAGCACCACACGCCATGAATTGACAGAGCCCGACAAGCAGCCCCGTCCAAAAGGCGCTTTCTTGGGTTGCATGTGACAAACCGCAGCGAGTTCTTCGAAGAACCCAAATACATACAGCATCCGTCTGGTGGGCACTATCTTTAATTTGCTCCGATCGACGAGGTGAAGGTAGCCACCCCGCACGTTCTATTCATCAATGACAGTTACTCCACGGAAAATCTCCCTAACCAGTCATCATTTTGACATGTGCCATCGCGCTTGTGGCGTTCGTTGTGATTCCCAAGTGGTGTTCTAGTCCAAGGTATTCCCCCGCATTAACGAGGCTCCGCAAGCCCAGGCCCTCACTTCTTAGTTGTCATGTTGACGGTGATTATGATGTCAACCTGCGGTTAGTTCTTTCGAAGACCATGTTAAACTTGTTCTGACTCAATGCAGTAATGGCAACAAGTCGCTTGCACCCTCGAGTCTCCAGGGTTCAATCGTCGAACGTCTCATGCACCGTTTCCTTGTGATTCGCCGACAGTCAAGCCACTCTACCCTTACATGTACTCCGGTCCAAGTTCACGATTGCAATGACCGTTCTCCGCCAATTGGGCAAATATGTAGCACCTGTCCCCTTCGCGTCCTTCAAGAGTGTCTCCTGACTTTCAAACGCCGACGTTGCTTTTTACGGACCTGATGGGCGCACCCCATTCGAACGATCCCGAGGTTATCTGAGAGAAAGTCCGAACAGATGATGTCCCTTATCGCTTGATGCCACTCTTTCTCGCCCTTCGCAATTGCTATTGCACCCTCGCCTTGGTCCTCTTCACCCGTGTCACCCTGTACTGCACAGCAGAGTCACCTTTTCAACGCTCCACTGCTTCATTTCCCGTTCTCTCGAACCCCCTCCGTCAGGAATCGCTGGCACTAAGGCGGGATTTTTGCCGCCAAACGAACACTTCCATTGAATTAGACCGCCCCTCATTTCCTACGGAAATGTTCGACAACGTTGACGAAGCTGCCCCCTTTTTACATTGGCACCCCTTGTGTGTTCATACAGTTCCTCCTCATGTGCCTCCCACTGCAGGGGAAAAAAAAAGTTGTTCTCTTCAGTGAGGGACTTTCGCTCATTAATGAAGTGTCTTCCCAAAAACGACATATACCTTGCTCCCTCACGAACCGTCACACTCGTTTTCCTTCTCTTTTGATGAGATGATCGGAATCGCCAGCAAAGCGGATCATGTTATTGAACTTTGTTGCACATGTCGATGTGGTTCCGTTGATCAAGGACGAGAGGATGCGAGCGCGGTGCTTTAAACGACCATCTTCATATTCTCCTCGAGGCGACCGAAACGCAGAGCGTTGGACACCGTCTCTAATTCATGTTGGCGTAAATGGCGCTCGTTCGACACGTTTCTACCCAACGATGGACTACGCGATTTCTGTGAGTCGCCCCTCGAACCGCTTTTTATTTCAAAAAACCGGACTTTAAGCGAAACGGAACCGCAGAAATTTGTGATAACCAATCTGCATGCAAAATTGACACCTCCCATGCTTCTAGAGATGAATTCGCTTCACTGGCGACTACTTTGAGGTGAAGGTAGCGATTATCCCTCACCCTCCCGGACAGTGCGTGTTATTCAGAGCCCTTCACAGGCGTTTTCGCTTATTTTAGGACCCTATAGTAAGTTAATAGTACTCTGATCTCGCGTACGTCCTCGTTCCTGAATTAGAATGTGGGTAGCTCCCGCAATACTTGCCAGTGTCTCCGTGTTTTTTCTTGCCAGCAGGCCGCTCAGCCCTTGTGACGCGGTCTTCCAGAAAGCTCGTGTAAACCGTTGCTGTCTTTCATGGGTCAAGTGCTAGAACGACGGTCAGACAAACATACAAGCCTATAATACCGTCACGCGAGTTAGATCCCGTGCTATCGTGTTACCGCGATGCTGCTGTTGTCCTTTGCATCGGTATCATGTACAAGAACAATCAAGAGCAGTGCTACAAGGAATCAAGGGGTACCAGATGCGTACCCGTTTATCAGCTTATTGAGTACGACACTGACAGAGCTGAGCACGACAACAGCCTGCAGTAAACAGGTGAGTCGGTGCTCTCGGGCACCCCCTGAGTCAGTGGTGGGTGCCATGTCAATGTGGCAGTACAGTATCATAGCAAGCTTATTCCACGAAAATCTTGAGCACTGCCTAGTGTTCGTCGAGAATTCGAATTCTTTACTGCTAACCGTTGTACACGGCGAGTGCTGCATCTCGAAGGTTTGTGTTCGGCGACTTTGGATCTCTTTGTGTGGACATTGATTGGGTTATAGCTGATCAACCCAATACGCTAGTCACAGTAGTGGCTCATATTGGGATGTACCTGATCAAGCCGCCGTACTTATTATCTGAAACGTTCTATAAGAAACATCATGCCATGGCGGAGTTTGCATGGATATCTCTGTGGCAGTGCTCTTGAAGACAAGGCACTGCACCCGGTGGGTAACATCGCCTCAACGTTTCCTTGCTAGGGGTGAGGCCAGGAGGTCCACCCTCTCTCCGCAGTACCCACAGCAAGTTGATTGGCGCATAATTGGTCTATTCCTATTCATACTTGCATCCTGGGCACTTATCTTCCTAACTATCTTGTATTATGCGCCAATGGGATACTCGAGCTGTGGGTCAGATCGCGCTCGTAGCGGTGATGTGGTCGTCGTGCCTTCCAGTGGTGTCTGCTGATTGTCATTCGTGAGTTACTCTCTAGTCGTTTTTTTCTCCATTCTTGATAGCTGTGGATAGCTTGGGTTGTGATTATAATGGACTTTCGCCACAAACTCGTACTGCTCTGATTGCCGCCAGTGGTGAGTCCTCTCAGACATGACTTGAAAAAACTTGGCTGAAAGTATCACAGGTTTTCTGATTTTCTCTATAGTTTCATGTGGCATGTATATCCGGCGCCGCCGCCGCCTTCGTCAAAGCACGGTGATCTTTGGCGAACTCCCCACTAGTAGGATTCAGCCATCAAATATACCGAAGCCATGGAGTGCAGCAGCCCCAGGCGACTATCCCATGTACTATCAACCCGTCCCGCCCGTTCCTGCCCCTGCACACACACCTCGATACCCTCCTCACAGTTACGACACGTACAATAGATATTCGCAATCACACTGGTCATCACGTTCAAATACGCACGGGATACCAGAGCCAGTTACCCCTGTATCGTCTGTATCCCCGCGTCCTCCATCCAGCGTCACGTCACATCCCATCTCCTCTCTTGCAACCACTACACCCTCCATTCGATCTTCTGCGCGTCAAGACGACTACTTTACGCACGTCGCTCGCCCTTCCGCTGCATCACTATCTAGCACACGGAGGGATCCAGCAAGCACACCTCTTTCGCTGACACCTTCTCCGCCACCTCGTGCTCCCTCAGTCGTGCTCCCATCTTCGGCGTCGGTTGCAACCCCGGTGTCGAACGCAGCACGCCCGCCCGCACTCTCTCCCATGCCCACGGGGACTCACAGCAACTTTGATGACCCTCCCCCTGCTTACACGCCAATTTGAGCTTTCTTGTATTATTTTGGTTGAATACGGTTTCTCCCTTTCTATCCGCCACGTTGCGTGCAAGTTATCATGCAAAACATCTCAGTGAGAGGACGTTTGGCTTTATCATGGACATTGTATTTCTCACAAAAGAATGAACATCTGTTTCGTTCCCTTGTCCTCATCTTAAGTTTTTTTTTTTTGGTCGCCGAGATGATTAATTTAAGCGCAGCAAGGTAGGTCGTACTTTGCCCTTGACGTGACCGTGGTGCGTTTCGGTCGTTCAGCAACCGACAACTAGCCTGGGTGCCAGTGCGGCGGCAGCAGCAGCTCATCGGCTTGTGGATTCGAGAACCGGTTTTATCAGAACATCAGGCTCATCCCACACCGAATCGTGCAAAGTGTATGAGACGCGCCGCGTACCGAGTCGGGCGCCCGATCCCCTCGCGGGTGCACAGATACCAAGCTGTACTCCAAGTTGTGTGCAGTTAGACCCGTGTTTCATCGTCTCTGTCGGCCTCTGAGATACGTGCGTATCTCATGATCTCGCACGCGGCTTCGTTTGAGAACATGAACTTGTCAAGAATATGGTTTAATGGACAACCACATATGTGGTTCAACCTAGAACGTACGTCGTTGCTGTATCCTGAGGTGGTATCTATGCCTTTTCCACCTGTAGCAGCCTTCAAGCAGGGCCATACAACAGCCACCAATGTGACTCAAGCTATTTGTTCATTGATACAGGGGGGAGGCGTCGGAATAAGCGAGGGATTTCGACAGGTGAATATAGATGATCTATCATAGAGTTGGACGAAGCAGAGATGGTTCTATAAAACCCTATGTTTCCAATCAGATATCCAATCCAAAACCAACGTCGTCGGTCTGTAAGGCGCCGCGAAAAATTCAGATCCAATCAAACCTCGCCTGGCCCAGACATCCACTACGATTTGTCCCCAAAAGACAAGCCAGAAAAATACCCACAGCCAGCCGAAGAGGCCATCCACACGTTTCCCGGTGACCTGCTTCCAAGCATACTCGATCGACACCCCGACGCCGTGGATGACGAAGAATCCCACTACTGCAAGTGAGTCTGCGCCGCGACCCATCCCCTGCATCCCAACGTCGTGAAGAACGCCGGAGAGCGCGAAAGCACCCATGACGGTCCCGGCTCGTCCAAGATATTTTTCCATGGGCTTGCTGCCTACCATGACGAAGCACTCGCGAAAGAGTTGATGCCACCTTCGTCCCCAAAGGATAGTGAGCGAGGTCGATAACCAAGGGCAATCGAAAAGAGGGGGCCACTGTGACGGGTATTGCTGGAATAGTATTGTGAACAGAACCGCATGTAACTGGTATGTCGTCTCGATGGTAACGTATGCAGTGGCACCGGAAAGGAGCGTCACGATAGATGATTTTGCGTACCGTTCCAGTGGAGGCAGCGACGGATCAAAGATGGTACCACCATTTGGTGTCCCAAACGTATCAGGTCCAAATGAGTGTACGCATCGACACAGAGTGTCGAATATGAGGCCCAGGAGGGCGAGTTGAATGAGAGAAAGCAAGACGAATAGCCTTCTGGATTCCACTCGCAGATACGGCTTCCGAATGTGTATCTTTTGGGGTCCGTCCCATCCGATACCCCGGAGATTGACAGTCAAATCCCAAGCGTTCCAGAACGCTGAAGGGAGGGTGACACCATGCTCGATTTGGGCGTGTCCGTTGTGTCCATTCATCCCGCCATTCGCCAACTTGTTGGTTGGAAGTCTAACGTGCGGCCGGCTTGCAACCACCCACGCCGTACTGCGCATTGCGACGGTAAACATGGCGAGCTGGATGGCAGAGTTTGAGGTGGTATGACTTCGGAAACACCTTGACACTCACCGACAAACCTTGATTGAGATAAGCATAACCTGGATAATTCCACGAAAAGTCCAGAGCCATGTTTGCATGGAAGGCTGTCCAGAACACTATTGGAAGGAGCGCAACGCGGTAAAGTTTCGTGCGAGGCAACTGCACCAGTACGGCCATGGCATAGTAGCTGAAGAAGGCTGGTAGGAGTATGGTAGTGAAGGTGTATGGCGTCACGACAGCTCGCTCAAAAGCGACTACACGCAAAAGAATAGACCTGTTGAAGCAACATGTGAGACCTTTGTGAACAAACACAAGATGGAACAGAAATGACCAAGACATCGAAGACTAAAAGACCTCAATCAGTGCGACGCAGGGTGGTTTTTTAAAGTCTTACCCGGCGTGGTGCAATGCCGAGTTCGGGATTGAAAGTAGCTCTCGTGGCAATGGTACGTAATTGACACCTGGGAAAGGAATTTGTCACAGCTGGAGGGTCTAGCCGATATTTAGGGTGCCTGTCAAGAAAAGAAGAATTTCCTGAGACTCTCTCAGGTACCTTGAAACTCAACTAGCTTCTCATACTACTAATGACGAATGCGTGGATTACGAGCCTCGGAACCAGCAGGCGTCAGGTTCTTCGTATCATACTCCCACTTGCCCTCCAATCTCTTGCCATCTACTATGCCTATAGAGCTGTTAGATGGCGCCGAGCTAGGAGAGGTATGAACTCAAGTGGGTCGAACAGTGCGATCGATAGGAAATTAGCAAAACGGCCCAAAGATCGGGACAGAGATCGAGAATCGGGAGGTACGTATGCACGCTGACTCACATGTCTCGGCGGTAATCATTGGCCCATCTTGTGGTTTTCCAATCAATCGTCGACGTCACGTCAAGTCTGGACCCCTGAGATTTTCGAGTACCCAGAGATAGTACCCTGTCCTTATCCGATAAAGGACGTGAAACCAGTCCCATACCGTCCATTTAAGTGGGGAGAATACCAGTGAGTTGAATCTTGCATCGCGACGCGTTTTGATTGATATTACGTGTGTTCTTGCTCGCTTTAGTGTAACAATGGGCATCCGCACCATGCCTTGGTCTGAATGGATGGAACTTGACGAGTCTTTCTTGACCCACCAACGAATTCGAGCATTTCGTGTATATCATTGCGGGAAAACTGTCCTACGCGTCCTTCCTACTCGCGAGGATGAATATGTAAAAGTTGCAGGTGGAGCCGACGCAGGTTCGTGGCTTTCTGACAAGGCGCTCGGCATTTATCGTCGCTCACCCCGAGCTGTAGTGAAGGAGTTGCTATATGAACTTTCAGAGTATCTCCCCCAACGCTATCCATACTCTTTCCGTATTTCACGTCTCCCAGCATCAGCTTCCGCGCCAACTATTGGAGGGATACCCCTCTCTTGGAACGGCGAAATGCCAGTCGAGACCATCGAGGTCATCGAGACTGGGGAAAAGTATGATCTTGGAGTTCTCGAGTCCATGGACGACGTGGAAATGGGTGAAGAAGCGTTCAGAATAATAAATCGCTTGTAAGTGAGATACCGTGCTTACCATCACTCACGGTGCTCAATATATATTTTGGAAAAAGGATACAAGACGATATTGCAATCATGGTAGAAGGTACCAAGACTACTGGATGTTGAAAATATACGCTGCTCATTGAATCGCACCAGGAACGGACCGGAGGTATTATTTCCAGGCAGGGCTCATATGTGTGCCAGGTATGCATCGCTCTTTGCAGCATGATACCCTTTCCCAACATTTTTGGTAGGATTTTGGCGCATGCGCGACAAAATTGGAATGCCTCTAGACGAAATTCATCTCTCTGGCGAGGTACCTCAATGTAAGTTCGTCGTTCGCGGTGTATTGAAACCGCTCCGACAATCCATCTGTAGTCAAGGAAAAGCTGCAACTCAGCATGAACCGCTTTTTCGAACGCTTGCCTGTCGACAAAGCGGTAATAAGGAACAATTATTCGATACAGGTCATCCCACCCAGCGTTCCAGAGGCATCGCGTGCAGAGGAAACTTTACCGGATATTGATCCTGAAGAGTTCAGCTGGTCAGAATATGCAAACGGGCCGGAGGACGATTTTGCCCACGGACGGGGCCATGGCACGAGGGACGTCCCGTACATTTCGCCGTCTACCATCCGTCTCAGGAGCGAAAGGCAGACTCTACGTCGACTTCCCCGCACCGGTGCCGTCGTCTTTGGAATACGTACGTACCAGTTCAAGGTGGAGGAGCTCGCTCGGGAACGAGGTGTCGCGGCACGCCTGGCAAGCGCTGTAAGGAGTTGGCCCGAGGACGTTGCGTTCTACAAGGGTCGTAGACGGTACCGGGATGTTCTTCTCGACTTTTTGGATGGATGCGCCGAGAAGGATGGCATCGCTGGGCCAATAGAAGGAATGCTTCCCTTTCCATACTAGGTGTGGGGACGATGTGGATACCATTTCAATGAAATGCCCCATGTAGTAGATTTGCGTCATTGTGCGGCTCCATTGGACCTGTGGAGGCTTGCATTTTCAATACCAATTGTCTTGTAGGTCAAAGCTCCCCTTGTCCATGCAAGCCACATCTGCATCAAGGCTCGAGCACTGTGGTTCAACGTAGTGATTATTATCTTCTCAGGATGGCAGGTGCAAACTGAATTGTTGCTAATCAAAGCGTATATCCAAGCTACACGTGAAGAACAAAGGAAACTACAAGCTGTAGTGGCCCGTGACTTGACCACCCAGGTCCATCCGCGAGATGCATAAAGACCCATGGGTAGCATCGACATCCAGCATCATAAATCCCCTCGATCTTGCTTACTCTGCATCCATGTATCCTACAACATATCCCAACGGGCCGTATCGTGGTGATGCGGCGCGTCCTCCTCAACCTAGACTTGAACTGCAACCTGTCGACCTCGACACCTGGGATGATGGAAAATGGGGAGGCTACGCGAGAATGCACCCATTTGAGCTCGGTGAGCCGTGGCCGTATCGTTTCGAGGTAGGGACCAGAAAATTGAAATACCTGATCTCATGACGAATTCGGTTTTAGAGCGGCGACAATGTATGGCTCTTTGCTGGAGAGGGCGATTGGTATCCTGGCAAGGTCGTCGGTCAGCCCAGGAAAGGAATGACAAGATCGGTAAGAACACATACCTGCTCTTTGCGTTGTATCGTTAGTGACACCGTCGCAGGACGAAGGCCTATTCTGGTGTGTCGAGTTCGTTCTAGGATCCACCCGAGTTCGAAAGTGGGTCGCGCCACTGAACGGCGAAGTGAAGGCGGACGATCAATACGTGCGACATTTGCTGACGGAGGCTGGTTGGCTGGAACGCCCCAAACCCCGATGGATGAATTATGATTGAGATGACTTTTTCTTTATTAAAAAAATTGTATTCTTGTGGCTTGCTGGTTCATCTACAGAACTTTATTACGTTTTCCACTCGTTTATATGGACACCTGAACAATTGCACGCACCATGGAATTACCGGAATGTATCTAGCATCATATAGTGCTATTCAACGAACTGTCAATCGTCATTTGGATTCGCCTTGATAAAACCCGACAGCAGAGGCAAATTTTCCGACAAATGAAAGTGAATTTTCAAAGTCATCCTCTGCGTCGAAGGCGAACCCGTCAGAGCGCGAAGGACGAAAGATCTTACACACATGCTCCTGATACAGTCGCGATGATATTGATATCTTGCAACGTTGCCGGAGGAAATTGCAGCCTAAATAGTGGATGAGGATTGTTTGGACTCAGACGCTCACAGATGCTGAGAGTACTTACAGTACTTGCTCGGCCCAGTGTCTTGCGGGGCCGTTGCGCAACCGCCAATGAGACTGGCTCACCTGCGAGCCAAAGCAGAGAGAGCTGAGACAACTGTCAAACCTTTCACCTGGTTAGATTAGGCCAACTTATAAGCGGTGGCTGTACGTGCAGAAGTGGCTGCTGTTACCAACTACCTTGACCTTTGGCCAAGATGACGAAAACTTACCTGATGAATAGTTTGGTGGAAAAGGTAGCGGCAGTTTTATCACGTATCGTTTAACACTTCATTGATGTTGAGGTTTCTAGATGCAGTCCACCGACCAGGACTTTAGGTTTGCAATCGCCTCCTAGACGCGTCAGACTCGTCAGCTGAAGAATTCAAAATTGTATCGCAGGTTCATGGGATTAAACGATCTAATGCTTGAGATCAAGCAGGACCCAAACAGCTTCTTCGGCGACGAGACCACCGAAAACAAGGTTCTTCGTCAAGTGCTCAAGCTCGTCGAGGACACAATCTCCGAAGTCAAGAACCAGGCAGTGAAATGGTGTGTTGATACTCGTGTTCAGAGTTGGCTCCATCGCGTTAAGGATCGCGTCTCTCCCCACTCCAGTCTCGGCCAACTCATCAAGATCATCAGAGAGAACCAAATGGAACTCGTCGTGGACAGTCTTATCAACTATTCAGTTGGAAAAGATGAGGAGCTACGAGACATATCCGGGCTTGGTTAGTACCCACTCGTCATGTGAGGCGGTGGGTTTGACCCTTCTCTTCAGCCTTGAAGACCATCACATCCGAACTGCCTCCAGACGGCAAGATCGCAGGCAAGGCATGCGCGAAACTTACACCAAAGCTACTCGGACAGGCTTCCAATGTAAGACGAACTCAGTTAAAGTGTCTTTGTCTTTGACAAACTTCGACTCCAGCCCGACACTCCTCCCGAGACGCTCTTAGAGACGTTGTCAACGCTCTCGATCCTTATCACCCGTTTTCCAGCTCACTTTTCGGACCCATCTCTGAACCCGCAGCCACTGACCGCCATTGCCCCTCTCCTTGCGCATTCACGTCCTGTAGTCAGAAAACGCGCTATATCCACATTGTCTCAGTTTGTCCCCGTCGCCCCACCCGAGTTATTCTCTATTCTACTTCAAAAAAACATTCTGCCGTTCCTAGCACCGAACGCCAACCTGGAACGACAGAGAACTACCGTGAACCTCATCGCCGCAATCTTTAGGCAGTCGCCACAACAGTTGACGCCATCGTTGGGAAACATCGTGCCTGGCCTATTACAGGCGGTCAAACGCGACGATGACGAGCTGAGGGAGGGTTGCTTGCAGGTAGCGTATATGCGTTTAGAGACGTCTGGATTTCGCTAACCTGTGCAAGGCCTTGGAGACACTACTGTTGAGATCACCTGGAGAGGCCACGTCGTTTGTAGATTCCATGGTACAAGTTGGGACTCAATACATCAAGCATGACCCTGTATGTTGTATTTCATTTACATCGCAGCTCGGTCCCTGATTTCCAGTCAGAATTACGCTGGGGAAGAGGATGGCGAAGATGAGGAGATGGCAGATGCTGATGAAGACGACGATGAGGAGCTTGACCAGTTCGTTGACACTGGTGTCTGTCTCGCATACTGATTGACTTCAGATACTCTGACGACGAAGATACCTCATACAAGATTCGTCGTTCTGCAACAAAACTACTGTCGGCCGTTATTGTCACGCGTCCTGAACATCTGGTCTCGTTGTACAAGAGCGTTTCTCCCGTTTTGATATCACGATTTAACGACAGAGAAGAGACGGTCCGCCTGGAGGTGTGGGCCGCTTATGTCACGCTTCTCAGTCAAACAAGTATGTACGGAGGCCTTCCACAAAGTTTAGAAGGAGACTCTGCTGTGCGCGGAAAGAGGAAGCGTGATAGCGAAGAGCGAATGGATGTAGAAGAGACACCTTACACGCTTCTGAGATCACAAGTTCCTGCCTTATCGAAGGCGCTTCTCAATCAGCTAAAGCCGCCCAAGACCCCGCCGGCCACTGTACAAGCCGGTTTCCAACTCCTCTACGCTCTCCTTGGCGTATTACCAGGGTCGCTCTCTAGTCAGGTTGGACCAATTGTGGCAACGTCGAAAAGCATTCTCTCCCAATCGCCGACTACGACGACATCGACATTGCATTTGACATGTCTTTCGTTCCTTGCCCTCTTCCTCTCGACGCATGCACCTGCTGTGTTCAGCCAGTCTTTACCAACCCTTACCATCGTCCTTCTGAAGTCACTCCGCGAGCGCCATCCTCGAGTTGTATCTGAGGCGTTTCGTGTCTTCTCTGCACTCCTCAACGCCATGCGACCAATGAAAAACATCGACTGGTCGGAACGAGCCTATGATGAAGCACTACAACGACTCACCACACACGATACAGATGCGGAGGTACGCAGTTGTGCAGAGGACTGCATAGCCGACCTGTGGATATGCGCTACGGAGATGATGAAGTCTAAAGGCGGAAAAGAGTGGCAGGCGATATGTCGCACCACTGGTAATACTGGTGGTGCTGTCAAGGTCGTAACGAAGGTTGCGAGAGACGTGGATATTGGTGACCAATGGGTTAACTCCTGCTTGGAATGGATCATGGTACTGCTAAAGAAGAGTGGGCGAGGTGGAAAGCCGGAGATTTTTACTGCATTGGACACTTTGCTGAAAAGGTGGGAGGGTATGTTTCTCCCAACCCTCCTGATACTGATCAAACAAGTAGATATCAAGCTGGAATACCTGCCGATCTCCCACCTTCGCTTATCCCTCAGATCAAGCTTTACGTCGGCACTTCCGAAATCTCGTTGCTTTCGCAAGCACTTGCTATTCTGGCTCTTCTCCTGGAATTGTCGCCTTTAATCACGTTCCCCGTAGTTGAGAAGGAACTGCTTGCTGATATCTATCAGATCGCCCATTCTCCTCTCGTTTCTGGTTCGGCTCTCGACTCTTTGCTTGCATTCTTCTCGGCCTTGGTTCAGGCCGACCGACAGATTGCAACACATGTCGTTCCGAACCTTGTCATCTGTGTCGATAAGTCTGCGAAGACAGAAGCTAGTTTACCCAACGTTGCAAAGTGTATTGGGCAAGTTGTCAGGAGTTCTCAAGGCGTTGCTGCCGGAACGATTGCGGAGTATTCCAAGGTCGTCAAGGTATGGGGCCTTTATCTGGCCTCCATTTAATCATTAAACCACTGAATGAATAGAAATCATCGAAAGCGAAGTCATCGACTGTTGTCCTCAGCTTGCTTATCTTGGGAGAGTTGGGTCGTTTCATGTAAGTATGTTTTATTGGAGGACGCGTCAACTCATTACGTTCAGCGACATGTCTATTCAACACGACGTGTTTGATCATGCTATCGACCACTTTTCTGCGGAGGAGGAAGAGATACGGACTGCGGCTGCATTTGCGGCTGGTGGGTCCAATGTTATCATAGCTCAAGTGGCTTTCGCTGATGCGTGAGAAAGGAAACATTGCAATCGGGAATCTACAATTGTTCCTCCCTGCCATCCTCAAGGTCGCTGAGCAGGACCCATCGAAGCGATTGTTATCTCTCCACGCTCTCAAAGAAGTAAGTGACGACGTTTGCACTGGGCTAACCTTTTGCTGAAGGCATCATCGTTTACAGGTTGTAACGCATTGCTCTCACGGACAATTGGACCCTGTTGCTGATGCAATTTGGACTCCTCTTTTCCACAATTCTACCTCAGACGCGGAAGAATCTACACGAAATGTTGCTGCGGCATGCCTGGGCAAACTCACAACCACGCACCCATCTCGCTACCTTCCCCAACTTCATGCAGGTATACGTGATGAGAATCCAGCCGTACGGGCCACGGTTGTATCAGCGATTCGATACACTTTTGCGGAAAGCTCCCCGTCTTATGACGAACTGCTCGCTCCGTTGATCATGGACTTTTTGAGTTTGATGAAAGATTCAGACTTGGTGCATAATTTCTTGTCCATGTTTTGTGAACCAAGTTTACGTTTTCCATGCAGAGTGTTCGTCGCCTTGCATTATCCGCGCTCAACTCTGCTGCACGGACGAAGCCTCATCTCATTCGAGATCACCTCCCAACACTTCTTCCTACTCTCTACGCCGAGACCAAGGTCAACCCCGAACTTATTCGGACCGTGCAAATGGGACCATGGACGCACAAGGTCGACGACGGTCTTGACGCACGCAAGACAGCTTGGGAGACCCTATATACATTAGTAGGTTCCACGCTGACATTTGCTCCATCCTGACGACTTATTCACACTTTCAATAGCTGGACACATGCCTCCATAAGCTCGACCTTCCGACCTACCTCACATACCTCCTTCCTGCGCTTGGCGATCCATCCGATGAGATCAAAGTGCTATCACATCTGCTTATCTCGCGTCTTTCATCCATCACGTTGTGCACTCCGCTTCTTCTAGCCCGCTTGGATGAGTTGACGCCCGCACTGGAGACGACCATGCGGGGTACACCCGTCACCAAGGACACCGTTAAACAAGACTTGGAGCGCGCCGCGGAACTCAGGCGGAGCACGATGCGTGCAGTCGCTGCCCTGATGAAAGTGGTGGCGATTGGCAGTGCAGCCGGTGCGTCTACGGGCGGAACTCAAAAATTCGAAGCGTTTGTGGACGACGTGAAGAGGAACGAGCAGTGGGGATTGGAGTTCAGGGAACTGGTCGGGCAATAATGATAAGAGAAACACAAGTCGCGTTTGATTGTAATTCAATGGCCCAGTCGTGTGTAAGCTTCTGCCGGACCGGCTACGTGTATGACCGAATTCAACAAAACTAATTTGAGAAGATCACGACGACCGTATTTTGACCCGATGCCTTGTCCACCGCTACCCGGAAGGACCTTGCATAGGCCGGTCCACGGTCCTCTTATAATTCGTTCTCGTGAAAGCGGAACTTGAACGCCTTGACGGGGACGACAATGCA
>JBBPTB010000753.1:0-14578 GCA_038093875.1 Boletus tylopilopsis
GTATTGGTGGAGAGAGGCTAGTTGATGATATTGGTAAGTGCTTTGGTGACTTGGACAGCAGTTTCAGCTCTGCCAGAGGTGATAAGATGCTGGGCATGACGAATGTTGGCAGGAGAAAGCTTGGAAGGACGACCTCCAACAGCTTTGGAAAGAGTAGAATGGTGTTTGGAGTGAAGTTTGGATATAGCAGAAGGGCTAACACCAGTTTGCCTAGCAATGGCTTCACCAGAGTGGCCAGCATCAAGCAAAGAAAGGATGGTGTTTTGTTTGGTAAGAGAGAGGGATCTGACCATGATAGTGGTTGAGAATTAGGAAGTATGGGAACTTTTTTAAACTCAGAGATACTGTTTATATGTATATCGTTGTTTGTATCACCAAACAACAACAAATATTCAATGGTTTGATAGAGATCCTGGTCAACAGTTCAAAAGTAAAAAAACCCTTTCCATGGCATTGCTGGTTTATTGTCCTTTTCAGGACAGTTGGCCGCATGGGAATTTTGAATTGATATACAACTCTCAACTTCCATTGATGATTGCACAACAATGGCTCAATAGAATTTGAAAAGAAAACTAGCAATGAACTCGGAATAACTTCTAGAATACATCCCATAAGGTCCGGTATCAAAAATATGAAAAATGTATTTCCTCGGAATTTTGCCCTGCCAGAATTTGTGCTCAAGACCCGGAATAAGAATACCAGTGTCCACCTGGCCACCCTGAGCCCATGACTAGGTGGTAGCATTGGCAGGATGCAGTATCAGTCCCTAGCAATGCAACATTAGTGACCAATTGGGGGATGGTTGGCTGACTGACTGACAGATGGGTGATTGCGATGACTCTGGCCTAGTTGCACGTCATCCACATCCATCCGCTTTTTGTGCAATGTGTTGATGAGGATGGGGGAAGTCGCTGGGCACAAGCAAACAATGCAGGTAATGTTGCCAAGCCTGCAAAAAATTGTGCTCACTGAAATAGATCAGTGATTTTAGTTACCTTGAGTGCTTTCACCTCTTCATTGTCCTCACTTTTCGAGGATTCGTCCACTTCTGCATCATTGGTGTGAATGTCCATTGCCTCGTCAGTCCACCTCTGGCCTCTGTGTCGAATTTCCTCTTGTTCCCGCTCGTGATGGTCAATGTCTCTCCACCTCCGCACCGTTGCCTCCAACATGCAATCCACTTTCCACTTGCATGTTCCTTCCACCCAAGTAAAACCATTGACGAGCACTGCCAAGTTGACTGCAGCATGTGTAATTCTTATCCATCGCCACACAGCCTTGGTCTTTATTTCATTGCCACATTCATCTGCATCCTCATCTTGAATGATGTTGTCGGTCAATTGATTACCTTCCTCAGTGTCGAGTACTTTGATCTCCACACGACGATCCTCCCCACTCTTCCAGCATCCACGCTCAAACATTTTACAGGTAACCCATTCCATCCCACAGAGACACCAATCCTCTGGAAGTGGCGGTGCACAGCCACTCGTGAGCATTACCAAGTGATCTGCATGTGTAGGAGCAGGAATATCAAGTCCTTGCAACATGTGGATATTTTTAGGGATGGAGGGGAAAAACAATGCGAGATCTTCCCAAGGAATGAACCATTCCAAAATAATGAGTACCTTGGCATGTTTGATGACAGTGGCGAGGAACGTGAGTAAGACGATGAGATAGGGATTCACAGTAGACTCTGAAAAGGGTGAAGGTTTGCATGTTGGGTCGTGGAGCATGAGTGAAAGCATTGAAAATGAGAGCTGCATCACATATTTGAATGCCTAAGGAATATCGGGGGATGGTTGGCTGTCTGACAAGACAGGTGATTGCAAGGACTCTGATTTGGTTGCATCGTCATCCATGTCTGTCCACTTCTCTTCAGAATCTTCCTTGGTTTTTGCAGGAATGTTGTGCTTTGCAAAGACTCACAAGGGTGTTGTGGATGCAGCGTCGTGAGTACCCATACAACCTGCCCTGTGCAGGACACCACTGGCCCAACCATATTCCAACAATCCGCCAATGTTGGTGATGGCTATCATAATCCGCTGGCGCTCTTTGGCACCCTCAATCTTGAGGTGTTCAAGAAAGCAGGAAAGCATAGGAGCAAAATTGTCCAGGTCGATGTTGGTGAAGAGCATTCCGTGGAGAAGGATGAACAATTCTGAAATGGTTGCATCTGGTTGTGAGTGATGGGACTGAGCTGTTGACAACCATATGGGGAGAATAGATTCCCATGATGTCGAAAATGGGTGGAGAGTGGTCATACTGACAAAGGACAAAGGAATGTGGTTAGAAAGAGTTGAACAGATGGAAAGGGTAACGAACCTTTTTACAAAATGGTGTACGGCGCGTAGTTCCTCAGTTTCGACCTCACAACTGAGGAGGCTGAGGTGGTGGTGAAGCTTGCCCACACCAGGGGTTTTGGCGATGCCACAAGCATACCATTCCTTGGTGATACTCCACCGCCGTTCCTTTTCAGGCTCGACTTGCATCATGTGTGTGGCAATGATGCCAACGCTCAGGGTGGGGGAGTCATCAATATGGGCAGCAGGGAGATAGGACAAGGATCTGACACTGACTTAGGGTTATCTGTCATGCCAGATGAGAGAGTGAAGGACAAAGAAGTGACTGAGTAGGCGTAGGAAGAGGTAGAGGATGCAGAGACATGATGGTTGACTGGGGACTTTGGTTTGACCCATTCAAGGGTCTGGCGAGGACAGAGAAGTGGATGGGGTCATCCTTGTAATGGTCAAAGAGATGGTGGTTAGAGGGAGCAGTGTTTTGAGGGAGGTATGAGCTGTTGGTTGTGTCTGATACAGGCTCTGGATTGTGGGTATGACGCAGAGAGATTGGGTCAGTGTCTGAGTTGTAGAGCTTGTTGTGGTGCTGCTTTGAGGGTTGGTGAGTACGTGCAGGTCTGTGGCAATCACCGAGAGCCTTGAGCCATCCAGATCAAATCCACAATAGATTTACAAACAAAACAAACTTGGAATATGGAACATAACGAGTCATCTAGTTAGTAAAGCCTCTAGGTCCTGCTTTGCGTAATGCCTGACAAACATAGCTGTTCCCTTTGATGAATGCATGAATTTTGCAAGCTCTTTGCAGCCGATCAGATTTGGTGAAAGCTGCGACAGGTGGCAAAAGCCTTCTTTGTGGAGAACCCTTCCTAATGTAGCAAACTCTATGTTGTCCTTCCTCTGTTCTTCGTGTTGATCAAGCGAGGCAAACCAACTGAGAATTTCAGGTGTTCATGAGTCAGGTATGTTGTCAATGGAGATTTGATGGTGCATATTGCTAACGTGGGTTGTAGAGTATGCTGGGGATGTAGAATGGCTGGACTCTCTGTATGATGATGGCTATGCAATGGGGTGAGTTGGCTGGGTTGGGGGCTGAGTGGCAGTGGGTTGATAGGGAAACCATGGCGTGCCATCTGTTCCTTGGAGGGGAACTCCCCATGGTGACTGCATGATGATGTTGACAGGAGCCTGAGTGGATGGTGGACCATAGTTCACTTGTGAATTATGCAGAATGGGCCCTGACTGAGATCAACTGGCTCGAACTTGTGTTGGTGTTATGGTTTTCCCTGGTTGCCGGACTGGACCTGCTGGACCCTCATTCATTTTTCTTTGTTCTTCACCATTTGCCCTTAACGGATGGGACACGCCCCTATCCTGAAGGCCTAGCAGACGCCTTCCACCCTGAGGAGCTCGTATGCTCACTCACGCAGTACTCATTGCCAGGAGTACACCACTGACCCACCATCATCCTCTGATGGCCCCTGAGGGGTAACCTTGTTCCCTCAGCCTTTCCCTCACGTCCGGAATGATGCTAAACTACCAACGTCCGCCATGATGCTAAACTGTGACCCCCAAGGGGTAACCCTTGTTCCCTCGACACTCGCGACGCCCGGAGGGGCAACCTCAGACACCCTCGGCCCTAGGGGTAACCATGGACCCTAGCTCCTTGCGACACAACCGCCCCCGATGCCTAGATCTGGGGCATGACTCGGTATGACGACCGGTTGCCATTGGCAACCCATGATCGCCCGACGGATGGGAGTTCCCGTTGTGGCCACGATATGTTTCCGATCTGCTCATCACCACCCTCGCTGATCCTCACTTACCCAGACAGCGGATTGCATGTACCATAAGCTAGTTTCCTCTTTGCTGTGGAGCACCGTTCTTGACCCTCCGTCCAGCCGTGTACGTCCGATGGATGAGTATTCCCATCATAGGCATTATGTCAGGATAGGTTCACATTTCACCTATCCTTCCTTCTGATCCCGCTGGTCTCCATGACCACCTTCCACTCTTCCTGACAGCGGGATCCCGTTAGCCCTGATGGCCGTCTTGCCATTCAGGTAGTACCCTTCACCCCCTTCCTGATGTGGGAAGGCCCTTGTTCCTCTTTAAGAGGACACCCTTTGCCCAGATGGTCTGTGCACCATTCTGGATGGTATATAGAGTGCCAGAGTACTAGCTAGTGATCTCTAAGCTAGTTCTACGCCGATTGTCGTCACTTAGATGCCTGTACTACTGCATCTCCATGCTGCCCTTAGGTGGGCCCCTGCAATACTACTCGGTTACTGGTGTACTGGTGCTTGGATGTCAAGACTTTGTCCCTCTTGACCTCGCTTGCATTTCACACTCCTCGCTCACCACCTAGTTGAGCTCGTCGTAGGTCACACCTTAGTTGGTTGTCGGCCTCATCTTGTGCACAGGACGCACACTTCGCTGGGCCTCTAGCTCGCAGTGCATAAGGTTTGCCTTCAGCTGACTATTGATCCAACCTCTCCTAGACTAGCGTTTATTCCGCTTGGGCACGTGCTCACAGTAAGCATAACACAATTCACTTCTACCTTCACCCGAGAACTAGGGAAACTCTTAGGATACAACCTCACCCTCTCTACCACCTATCATTCCCAAACTGATGGAGAAACTGAACAAGTAAACCAAGAAGTTGAAACCTACATTCAGATCTTCTGTGGAAGTAATCCCACTTCCTGGTTGGAACTAATCTCCCATGCCAAATTTGCCCACAATCACCACTGTTACAGTTTTCCCTGGTTGCCGGACCGGACCTGCCGGACCCTCATTCATTTTTCCTCTGTTCTTCACCATTCACCCTTGACAGACGGGACACGCCCCCTTTCTGAAGGCCTAGCAGACGCCTTCCGCCCTGAGGAGCTCGTACGCTCGCTCACACAGTACTCATCGCCTGGAGTACACCACCGACCCACCATCGTCCTCTGATGGCCCCTGAGGGGTAACCACATTCCCTCAGCCTTTCCCCTACGTCCGGAACGATGGTAAACTACCAACGTCCACCATGACGTTAAACTGTGACACTCAAGGGGTAACCCTTGTTCCCTCGACACTCGCGACTCGCCCAGAGGGGCAACCTTGGACACCCTTGGCCCTAGGGGTAACCATGGACCCTAGCCCTCGCGACACAACCGCCCCCAACGCCTAGATCTGGGGCATGACTCAGGATGATGCCCGGTTGCTACTAGCAACCCATGACCGCCCGACGGATGAGAGTTACCATCATGGCTACGATACGTTTCTGATCTGTTGTCATCACGCTTGCTGATCCTCGTATACCCAGACAGCGGATCATGTATAAGCTAGTATTTCCCCTTGCTGCGGAGCACCATTCTTGACCCTCCGTCCAGCCGTGTACGCCCGATGGATGAGCATTCCCATCGTAGGCATTATGTCAGGCTAGGTTCACATTTCGCCTAGCCTTCCTTCTGATCCTGCTAGTCCCCTTGACCACCTTCCGCTCTTCCTGACAGCAGGATCCTGTTAGCCCTGATGGCCACTTAGCCATTCAGGTATTGCCCTTCACCCCCTTCCCGATGTGGGAAGGCCTTTGTTCCTCATTAGGAGGACACCCCTTTGCCCAGATGGCCTGTGCACCATACTGGATGGTATATAGATGCCAGAGTACTAGCTAGTGGACCTTAAGCTAGTTCTACGCCTGTACTACTGCATCATCACGCTGCCCTTAGGTGGGCCCCTGCAATACTACTTGGTTACTGGTGTACTGGTGCTTGGACGTCAAGACCTCGTCCCTCTTGACCTCGCTTGCATTCCACGCTCTTCGCTCAACCTCTAGTAGAGCTCGTAGTAGGTCACACCTTAGTTGGTCGTTGGCCTCATCTTGTGCACAGGACGCGCACTACGCTGGGCCTCTAGCTCGCAGTGCATAAGGTTTGCCTTCGGCTGACTATTGATCCGACCTCTCCTCGACTAGCGTTTATTCCGCTTGGGCACGTGCTCGCAGTAAGTGTAACAACCACCCTCACTCCATTGCTGGCAAATCCCCTTTCTTCCTCACTATGGGATATGAACCCCATCCTCTCCCATCCATCCTACCTGAAACAAACATCCCTGCTGTCGCAACTTGTCTCTGGATGGATGTGAATGGATGGATGCTGTCATGGTGGTGTGATAGCTGAAGTAGCTGGATAGCCAAGATAGCCAGATAGCCAAGATAGACAGATAGCCGAGGGTGCTTGGTCAGATCAAACAGGGATGCCAAAACTAGATGGATAAGCAAAGGAAAAAACATGCAGAAGGAGTGTGGGTTGTCTGTGAGGGATCCAAGATACTAGAGAATGCTAGCAGGGCTCATAACCTGTTAAAACTAAGCAGGGGCAGGAAGTGCCCAACTACACAGATTAACTAAAGTACTAAAGTAACAGATAGAATGCTCACCTCAGCTGCTGTCCAAGAGGGTGGAAACGACTGAGGGGAGTCATGGGAGAAAGGACAGACTTTATACTGGTATGGAGGCATGCTCATACAGCCCTGACAGTATCCAACACTAGAATAAACAATAGGACATGATGTGTGATACATACAAGTGAGTCCAAGTAGGTCTGATCTGGGTCCAGGTATTCAGAAGGTCCAGATTGAATAGGAAGGAAAGGTGGATAAGGATAGAATGTGGTTGGATTAAGAGATAGTAGATAATAGAGCTTTGAATAGCTTGGTTGAGTTGGTTTTGACACCAATGGGACACAGGGGAGCATAGTATCAGAACTTTGGAGGTCTGAAAGTCCTGAAGGGACACAAAAGATGAATCTTGGCCAGAGGACAAAAATGTTGGAGTTGGCAGAGGCCAGAGATTCAGAGGCAGAGGCTCCTGGAGGGTCGGAGAACATGACCAGAGGGGTCAGAGGTCCAATTAGGAGGTTGGAGTTGGTCCAGAAGTGGTGCCAAAAGAAAGAATAAACTCTGAGAATCAATCTCAAAGAGTTTCAGAGGTAGAACTTCACAAGATGGTGCCAAAGCTGAGGGAGTCCAAGTCCATGTGGAGAATGATACTGTGACAGGAACAGACCAAGATTTAGGAGGTAGATAGCCTGTCAGAAAACATAAAAGGCCAAAAACATCGGAGGTGCAGATATGTCAGAGGTGCAATGCAATTGAAAAAGCAGACATCCTGGAGTGCACAGCAGCTACAACAGGAGTCACTAGGAGTGCTCAGAGGGTGTCGGAGTTGTGTATTTGGAGTGGTGAAAATGCAACAGAGTGCACAGCAGCTGTATGGAGCATCAAACATGACATACACAACAAAATGAGCAAAACATCAGAGTTTCAGAGTTGCAGAGAAACAAGTCTGGAGATCACAGTGCAGATCATGGAGATGGCAATGGACAGGTCGGAGTTGTGGCAGAGATGTCCAGAGGGCAATGGCATGAGTGGAGATGTTGAAGGAAGTTCAGGAGGAGGGTTCGGGGGTGTATGAAGGGTGTACAAAATGAATGGAAGCAGAAGTCAAAGGGGTTGTGGAGACCTGCAGAGGAATATAGAGTACATCTTCATCCTACTAATGCATCCAGGAAGCTGACAATGTCCAAAAATGAAAAAATGTCAGACATTGTCAGACCTGCAGAGCAAAACATTGGAGTTGGAGAGGATTGAATATGGGCAGAGGAAATGCCCTATCCCCCCTTAAGGAGGTCTGAGGAGCAGTTTGGAGAAGGAGTGGGGTGGTTCAGAGAGCATCAAAATGTCTGTGGGCAAGGAGTGGGGTGAGATGACAGATGGACTGGAGGCTTATTGTCATATCCATACATGTCCAACATAGCCCCTACCAACTCTGGCCTAGCCCCTATCAACTCTGGCCAACTCCAGACAACCCCTGACCATTTCTGTACACCTCCACTTTGGACCCATGTCCACCTCTGAGTCAGACTTCCATTATCTCCATTTAGTTAGTACTGTTATGCTTACTGTGAGCATGTGCCCTGGCGAAATAGGCATGAGTCAAGAGGAGGTCAGATCGATAGTAGGCTGAAGGATATTTTTGTGCACTGCAAGCAAGAGGCCCAGCAAAGTGCGTGTCCTGTACACTAAGATAAGGCTGATGACCGACTAAGGTGTGACCTACGATGAGCTTGACTCCTAAGGTGAGCGAGGAGTGCTTGAAATGCTAGCAAAGGTCAAGAGGGACAAAGTCTTGACGTCCTAGCACCAGTACACCAGTGAAGTGAGTGGATTGCAAGGGCACACTTAAGTGCAGGGAGTATTGCAGTACAACAGGTGTAGAACTAGCTTAGCGATCTCTAGCTAGTACTCTGGGTCTTTATACTATACCAGAATGGTGCACAGACCATCAGGGCTAAGGGTGTCCTCCTAAAAAGGAACAAAGGTCTTCCCACATCAGGAAGGAGGTGAAGGGTAAAATGGGATCCCACTGTCAAGAAGAGTGGAAGCAGATCACAAAGGATCAATGGGATCAAACAGGAAGTCTAGGTGAAATGTGAGCCTAGACCAACACATGCCCTAGATGGCAAGACAAGTCCATCAGGCGAACACAGCTGAATGGAGGTTCAAGAACGGTGCTCTGCAGCAAGAGGGAATGGTATCGTAATAGGATCTGCTGTCCAGGTAAGCAAGGATCAGTGAGCAATGTGACAGCAGATCAGGAACATATCCTAGCCACAATGGGAATACTCTCATCTGTGCAGCGGTCTAAGGGTTGCCCATAGCAACTGAGGGTCATGATGAGTCATACTCCAGATCTAGGCATCAGGAGTGGTCATGTAATGAGAGGAGGAGGGTCTAGGGTTGACGGGTGTCCCTCCTCAAGGGTGGATCCAGCTAGGGGATCTATGGGCAAAGATCCCTAGGGATAGTGCATGGCCATTAGCAGACAACAGCAAGTCAGTGGTGTACTCCTCCAACAAGTACTGCATAGGCAAGCTCCATGGCTCCCTAGGGTGGAAGGCATCTGCCAGGCCTTCAAGGCGTAAGCGTGTCCTGTCTGTCAAGGGGGGAATGGTGAGGGAATGGTGAAACAAACAGGGGTTCTGGTGGGTCTGGTCCAGCAACCAGGGAAAACCGTAACAAGTACCTTCTTGTAATGTCTTACACATCTTTATTGTACAGCCCTCCAGCCTTCAAACACTTCTCTCCTCCATTGTATGTTACTCAGCACTGTGCACGTCACCATTCCTCAGTATGGTGCAGCTCCACTCCTTTTGGTCCAGACTTCGCCTGGACATCACTATATAATCTTGTAGATATCCTCAATGTATTCTCTAGTCTGAATATCAACCAAACAAGTATATCTCCAAGAGCATGAACAAAGAAGATTAAAATCCCAAAGGCATAAGTGGGATTATTGGTTGCCACAATGGTGAGGGCATTGCCTAGCAATAGCAAAGCCTGGGTGAAACCCATAGCGGTTCTTGGGTCCATGGTGCAAGTCTGGTGATTGACAAAGGAATAAAGGGTGCACAAATACAAAGAGTCAGAAGACCAGACAAGTGGGGCTCATAACCTAACAAAGTTGCATAGTGCTTTGGTTCCTCTACTACTGAGGTGTAGTAGGAGTCGTAATCGAAAAGGATAACAACAAAAGAGGTTATTGACTAGTGGGAGACTCACTAGAGAGGACGATGAGAGAAGCAAGCTTAAGTGTAGGGGAGTGAGGAATTAGGCAGGTGTTCAGGCCAAGTTCGGCCCCATATAAACCTGAGTATCCAAGTTACAGGGAAACTAGGTATGACATGTATCCCTGTATATATAGTATCCAGGTATGGGCACAGCCTCTACCATAAAAGGGTAGGTGGAGATAAGAAGATAAGAAGGATGTCATGAAGGATGAGTCAATGGGAAGAAGTTTTCTTATCTACCAATAGCAATAGAAGCTCTTTAGTAATCATGAGAAATGATAAGTAAATGTAATAGTGTAATCAGACTAATGGTCCGAGATCGTCAGTCAGGAATCTGGGTTTTGGAATAATAATTAAATAATATGAAATACTCAGATTTCAACAGAGGATGGTCCTTCAGTGGTGCATCAATGTCCACACACTTGTGAAAGTTTTTTCTCATTGACACCCAGCATATTAGCAGCCTGGACCAACATGGATCATACTTACCAGGCCAGTCACTCCACTCAAAGCTTACTTCCTATCTAATGAACGCTTTCTTCTCTTAGCCATTCCCCCATCTACATTGCTCAAATGACTGTAGGTGAGCGTAATTAACCTGCAGGTCAGGTGTTCCCATGCTGACTTGTACCCATACCCATCACAGGTACTGGGCATCTCCTATGATTGTGTCACCAGTGCACCCCCCCCTCCCTCATTGACTGCAACATGGCACCATCAATCAACAGGCACAGGGAAATGATAATGCAACACCTGTATGGCAGCCCAAGCCTGCACTGTCTCCTCAGCTTTCCTGCTCATCCACAATGACATCATGTATGCACATGCCCACCCTCGCTCACTTTCACCATCACCCCCCTCATCCTTGCCCTTGCCTTCATGTGTCCACCCACTTCCCTTTCTCCTAGTGTCCTTGCCCTAGTCTGCCCATTCTTGTCATCGCCCACTCTTGCTTTGGCCTCTTACACATACCTGCACTATGCCTGCATCCTAGCCTGTGCAGGTGCCCCCCCTGACTTGCACACACATCTCTGCAGACAGCTGCTGCTCTGTTGGGTGGACATGTCCTCTTTCTCAGCTGCGATGACATTCAACTCAGCATGAACAAATCCACCCCCTCCTCTCTTTGGCATCCCACCCAAGTCCCTGCAGATGTTCTTACCCTCCACAAGTGCTCTTGACATCAGACTGATGGTACATCCTATTTCCCACTGCTGTCATTATCATATGATAATTGTATTTTATCTTGCAGTTTGTAAATTACAATGAAAGGGAGAGGAATGGGAATGAAAGAAGAGGAATGAGAATGAAAAGGAGAGGAATGGGAATGAAAAGGAGAGGAATGGGAATGAAAAGGAGAGGAATGGGAATGAAAAGGAATGACCCAGAATTGTGAAGAATGGTAATGGGCCGGAAGCATGTTAATGCACATAGATTGGTAGTATTACATAAGTACATGTCATTATCATGCAACTTTGTGTTGGCCACACAATAATGACATTGTTAAACATGGTAATGGACCCCCTACATTATATTAGATTGTATTGATGACCCCCAGTATTGTAAAATACATTGTAATTTAAAACTCCCCTCATGGCAATGCATTGTTGTGCACCAGCCAAAATTTGCCCATTACAAGTACATACAATGAAGTTTAATGGCACCAAGATTTTTCTGACAAAGGATCCTGAAGTCTTTGATCATCTGTTTTTTGTCTAACTGCTCTTCTAGCTGGTAAAATTGGACCCAATCTGGGAGGATTTCAGCAGGAAAATGGACAAAGTCCAGTCATACAGGTGATCACTAAATAGAGATTGAATGTAAGCACAGTCACTCTGAATAACATTCTTTGCTGAAGGATAACACCAGATCAATACAATTCCAGTGAGTATTGGAACAATCAATTGTTGAAAATTGTCCCATCCTCTTCAAGGTCATCTTTTCCACAGGAGCATCATTGGTGCTTTTGGTGCTTGCCTTTTTCCTTGTTGGAACACCCCAAAGATTATTGCATGTCCATTCATCTATCAATGGTGTCACTGTGTTGGAGACCTTGTGGGTTGCAGCACACTTCCAGACAATCCATGAACACATGGCAGACATTGAAGAACCATCATTGGAGAAAGGCTGGCATGTTTACAATGTGTCTTGGAGATGTCCATGCTTCTCAAGGCATCATGCCTGAAAGTGAAGTACTCTTGGAATAGCCAGTGGTGCTTCCCCCATGTTTGGATCAGATCACCATGGTCTGACATATATCTGCATCCATCAAAAGCTATCTTGTGTTAATCATTTTTGGATGGGCTTTATTAATTATCAAGGATTTATGGCAGACTATACCTTCTTGAGATCAGTTCCTGGCATTCAGCTTGTTACTATTTCTTGCTTTTCTTGGTGTGCTCATAAAGTTTAAACTGTCTGCTTGGAGAGTTGAGACGATGCAGTTAAAAGTCTTGTTGAATTTCATTTCTTGGTTCCAGTACTTATGATTGGATTGTATTATTGTTTGACAGTTCATAGGATAAATTCCTGGACCCCTAAGGTCCAGGTTTGTCAATGAAAATTCCTCAAATTCCATCACATGCCAGTAATTGAGTGCCAGTCTGATCTACCATTGTTTGTACATTGTTGTGATGAATTTTTACAATTGATCATTCATCATGCACCCTTGAAGCCCCTCTCCTCTTCTCATCAAGCATGGTTGGTGAGTGGTTTTGTTGAATGTTAAATCTGCACTACTGGCTAACACTTTGGATGGTTTCTTCTTGCAGCATTTCTCCACATCTGGATGCTCTCAAGGCATCAATGAGCACAATTGCTTGTTTGATGCAGTTATCTGCATCTGGATCCTCCCCACATATCAATAAGCCCATTAGCTTGTGCAATGCACACCCACTGCATCTGGACCCCTCCCAAGGTGTTGGTGAGCTCAATGGCTTGCTCAATGCCCTCACCTGTCACCTGGACCCTTTCATCTCAACAAGCCTGATAGGTTGCCTTCCTGCCATGTCAACAAGCTGATTGGCTTGTTCAGCACATGTATGACCCCATCTGGACCCCTCCCAAGCCATCAATTGTCCTAATGGCCATTTTACACCACTGCCTGTCACTGGCAAGCCTGATGGCTTGTTCAATGGACCCACCCCTTTCCTGGACCTGCCACATGGACCCAACACATTGATGGACCCAACAGCTTGTTCAACATGCATATGTGCAGTCTGGACCCTTCCTGCCATGTCAAACAAGCCTGGCTGCCACCTGGATCCCCTCTGACATCTTGATGAGCCCCACACTCATTTGACACCATAACATGCACAGCTCTGTTGTCACATCCATGCAAACCCCATCAACTCTGACCAACTCCGACCCTATTTTGACCAACTCCGACACTACTATATCCAACTCCGACCCAACTCCGCTTCGGACCCCTGTCCACCTCCGAGTCAGACCTCCAATATCTCCATATAGTATAGTACACTTCCGTAATGTCTTACAGCTCTTGAGTACAGCCCTCTGGCCTTCGGTTATGTTCTACCCTCCGTCGCGTATTACTCATCCTCCTTCATTCCTCGATGCAATGTCCATCGCCCCCTTCATAGTATACACTCCACACTTCTGGTCCAGAGTTCACCCAGACATTGGTATATAACCTCGTAGATACTCTCGCTGTACTTCAGTCTGAATATTAACCACAACTAATCCTCTTCTCATCCAGAATCTCTCTCTCTCTCTCTCTCCCTCTTTCCTTCTCTCCTTCAAAATAATAGGACCTGGGACTAGGCAAGGGTGCAACACATAAGTCCTGCACCGATGTCCTAAACCCCTCCGATGTCTGATGCACAACTCCAATCATATGTAACTCCAATATTCCCGTGCTTTCGGACCTCTGGCTGGACTTGAAGCGGAGTGTTACGCTTACCACGTTGTGTTGTCTCCTGGAACGTGGAGTCGACGGAGAGCGAAATAATATGTGAAAGCGGAGGCGAGACTAAAGAGCAAAGCAGTGATGCCAAGCGCGAGGAGGCCCGTTTGATAAGGCGACAGTTTGGGCAAGCACAAACTGGTGCTGCCTTCCGCACTCTCGTAAGAGCCTATTGGAAAGGCGAGTGGTCCTGGTTCCACTCGGATACGGTCGAGGCAAGTCAGGCCTTGGTCTGGAATGAACCAAGGGAGAGTTCTGTCGAGAGGGAGAAGTAACAACGCAGTTGATTGCGTAGAACTAACTTAGAGAGTCCTACTACTGCGACAAGAGAGCTTATATACGAAGAAAGATGGTGCACAGACCGTCGGGTGAACAAGGGCATCGCTAGCGACGATGTGAAGATCTAAGGATCAAGGAGCTCCGCTGTCAGGAAGAGCGGAATAAACAGGACAGCGGAGATACTAGCAAAACACGGAGCTCTGCTGTCAGGAAAAGTGGAAGGAATCGGAACTGCAGAGGAACAAGGGAACGCTACCATGGTGACCCTATGAGTCCGAAGTGACTCATGGTTGTACAGGCTCGGGATAGGATGAGTTATTGGGGAAACATCAGATGGGACCGAGTGTCCCATCGTGAGGAGAGAAAGAGTCCGATGACAAGAAAGAAAAATATCCGGTATCCGGTAATCCGTACCCAGTATCCGGCAGTCCGTAACATTAGCCCCTCTCTATGGGGTGAAGTCC
>JBBPTB010000754.1:0-14543 GCA_038093875.1 Boletus tylopilopsis
CCTCTCGCGTCCACGTTCCCCACCGCTCGTGCCCACGCAGCCCATCCGACCAACTCTCCGACACGCCCATTCGTCGCCTGCCTCCCCTGTGGGAGCGTCGTTGTTGGCGTCGCAGTACGAGCCCGCATACACGTATCCGCCGATTGGAACGTCGACCGCGTCGCAGTACCACTCGCGTGCGTCATCGCCAACGTTGGTGACTGTGCCTATACCGCTGTCGGAGGAAGGGGGGACGGGGGCGGTGCTGGCAGGTACGTCGTCGTTGTCATCGCGCTCGAGGAACGCGTCGCAAATGAGCTTGACGACGTTGGTGCCGAGGCAACTGCAGGGGATGCGTGGTGCGGGCGGGGGGTTGCAAGTGCCGAACGGGTATCATCATGGGTGACCTTGGGACAGTTGAGGGCAAGATTTGGCTTCTTACGGGACTTGTCATCTGATTGGACGGGCAACGCGGATATCATTTTTCTCCTTCGTCTTTTTTGATTTGGTTGACATTATTACTTGCAATGATTTAGACTCTTTTCTTTTTTCTTTTCAAAGCATGAGGCGTATATATGCATATAACTAGACGTGAACCTGTACGATGTAATGACATGATTGTCTGATAAAGGATGTTTCTTCCGCGTCCGATCTATCTGCAAATGATGCAAGAAAAACAGCCATCGCCGTGTCACGATAACGTCTAGTCGGGGGGGATCGCGATCATGTGCGATTAGCTCGGTTGCCGACCAACGGTCTGATGACCCTACAAGCTGATCGCATGACAGCGATGGCGGAGGCGCTGAGGCAGTTCAAGTTCGCGCTTGTGGTCGCCGATTATCACTTGTCAAGCCCACGGTCATGATAGAGGCGCGATGCTGTGGTCCTCTCGTACGCCAAGATGAAACTCGTCTAGTCAGTGCCGTCAGCGGTAGACATCGTGACCAGGAAAGAGAACTTGAAGGCATTGGTGAGACAGTAGACGCGGAGGGAGATTCAGAATCACAGCGGATGATCAAAGTTAAGGTACCGATGCTGGACGGAATCGGGCCCAGATGAGTAGATCGAACGACCGTGTTGTCCAGAGCTGGTTGCAACGGCTAGAAGGCGGACTTCAGGCACGACCGAGGGTGGCGATGGCGATGTAATGATTGTGGCGATCAGTGTTGACACTCACCTCCTGAGCTGCACTGCACCACAGAAACTGAAAGGCTTGTCACGACATTCTTATTCTTAAGCGCTGTCGCGGGTACGCTTCAGGGCGAGTGCTGTACAAAGGTGTTGCGCCCACGCCTGCGAAAAGTTCCGAAACACGATCAAAGAGCTACGCTCTGCAGAGTCCAGATACCGAATTTGGGCCTCCCTCCCCAAGACTCCTAGGGTTCAGTTCGCGATAGCAATCAGATCATTCCGACCAGTACGAGAATGGAAGAAGCCCGAGTCCGGCCGTCGGGGGGTGGCCAAACACTTGATCCCACGACAAACTAGCAACAATCATGATGTTTTAGGGGCAAATAAGTATGTGGGGTAGAAAGTTGCGTCAGTGCAATCAGGTTCCAAAATGATAGTCAAGTCCACCGGATTGACAGTTGACTTTGAGGGGCCCTTCTAGTACGTGCTCTGCGGCAGCAGTTGCGGCGGTGAGCGCAATCCGAGGGCCCGTGTGTGGGAGGTGGAGTCAGTCGCCGACTCGCCGTGACATTCAGGTGTACATGTGAGCAGTTCCTTGTCGCACGGGCTGTTTTTCGCGAAACCGAGGCGTTGATGCTGCAGCAAGTCCGTATAACGGTTAGCCTATGTCCTGAATGTTAAGCGAACATCTTCAATTCGCCAAGTCGACCTCGGACTCGGAGTTGCGACTGAAAGTTAAGACTACCTTGGCAGGTGCCAGGGCGAAAAGGTCACAGGTGCCTTCAAACATTTTTGTCAAGGAAAAGTTGTCGGGCCGAGGAGAGCTCGAATAACAAAAGTTGTGAACCCAGCTGGTCCGAGTCAGAGTGCCAGTGTTTCGTTGTCGCTACAACGTGCGCCCGGAATATCCCGAGCTAGTGGTGTTGACCACCTAATTTAGTGGTCGCTGACGTGTGTGCCAGCATTAACTGTCTGTTGTGCTCGGAAACAACGACCAAGGCTCAACACAGTTGAGAGAAGACGGCCGGGAATATTTTGGTGCGCTCAGCGAAGACATCTGAGCGGTTCACGACCTCGGACGAGGTGGACCACTTAGTAATGCGCAGCTCAGTAAGTGTGTACATGCTCATTGATCTCGGCTTCGCAAACTAAGATGGGCTTACTTTTAATCATCCTCAGCACCAGCTGACGGAATTTGCATTGAGCGTAAAATATTACCAGGGTCCCAAGCAAAAGCTTGCTCATGTAGCCGGGTTCCACTGAACTTCAAGTTGCTGCCGAGCAGGAACAGGTTGTTTCGGAGAAGTCGGTTAAGTAAGTGAGTGCCTTGGTGCCAGGATGTCATCTGATATGGCAGTCCGTGGAGATGGCAAGTCTATCGTCACAACTCGCAGTAGTGATCTCCGGTCCAAACCCGCAGGATTGTCCATCTATCATTTCCCGCTTTTTACGGGGCCGTCTCTCAGCAGTTCAAGCGGTGCACGTCCACTGCTGAGCGCTGAACACCCGAAATGATCACAGGGGTCACACGGAGGATAACACTGGTCAACCTTCTGAACTGGTGAATGGATTGTGAAACGAGGACCTGTATTGGGATACCTTGAATTAGGCACTCCACAAGGGCATATCATGCTTCGTCCGTTCTATTGAGACGGGGTAGGACGATCGACTGTGCAAACGATCACATGGCAAGTACCTGACCGATCCTACATGTGGCGGCGCCTCGGCCTCTGATACCCATAATCTATCCCCTTTAGGAGTTGGTGTTGGATTGGGCATAAAACCTCGCCAGGATTTTCCTGCTAGGACAGTCAATGTCACCCGTCCACACTCACAGAGAAGAACTTGCTCTTAAACAAAAGGGACCAGATGCTTCCTGCCTACACGATGGGGAACAAGCTCTCCCTAAAAACAGGCTATCTATCGTTAGCTTCGCTTTAGTATGTACCATGTTCCTTGCAGCGCTCGATCAGGTGAGGTGGCCTCTTCGTACATAGAGGTGTGTCTGAGGTGGAGATGGACAGACTATCATCGCGACTGCACTTCCCGACATCGTAGCTGATCTTCACGGAGGAAAGAATTACAGCTGGATTGGAAGGTATGTCTTCTTCATCAGTGTGCATTGTTTCACTGACATATGTTACACCAGCGCATTCTTGCTCTCTGCTGGCGCGTTTGGTCCTCTATATGGGAAGCTATCCAACATTTTTGGTGTGATTCTTCATTTCTGACACCGCAATACTTCTTACCTATTTTAGGGCGAAAACCAATCCTTTATTCGTGTATAATTATTTTCTTGGTAGGTTGCTGAATTGGAATATGTATACCCTTCGCTCATTTTCGCGTCAGCTTGGATCAGCGCTTTGCGGGGCTGCTCAAAATATGACTTGGTTGATTGTATGCAGAGCGGTGCAGGGGATCGGAGGGGGTGGCTTCATGCAACTCTCATTGATCATTATCTCGGACATTGTGCCGTTAAAAGAGTATGCATACAAGAACCACCAAGGTCCCATTTGTGATTAGCTAATGTTCATGTAGGCGAGGGCGTTACGGTGGATTACTTGGCACTACGTTTGCTATTGCGAGGTAGTTTTTCACGAGATTGGGGCTTCCCGTCTGCTAACATTGTTCTTGACAGTCTGCTTGGACCACTTCTTGGCGGCGTAAGACTTTCCTCAAATATATCCGTGAAAATATCGATTTAAATCGATCAAGGCTCTAGCCCAGCATGTTACTTGGAGATGGTGTTTCTTCATAAATTTGTACGTACCCATCATAGAGATGATGCTTGCTCAGCGTCTGTAATGTCTGATCCCAGGCCCATTGGTGGTATTGCAATGATACTGCTGTTTGTCTTCCTCAACGTTCAGCCACCTCCGGAGCGCCCGCTCCGCGACCAGATCGTCGAACTTGATTTTATTGGACTTTTCAGTCTGGTTGCAGGAGTAACTTGCTTCCTAATAGGGCTCAGCTTTGGCCAGGAAAACTGTGGGTATGCCGTGTTATCGTTAACGGATTACTGCTCACCATGCAAAGGGGCAGCACCGTGGACAATTGGTTCACTTACTGCGGGTGTGGTCCTGCTTGTCATAGGCGGGGTGAATGAAGCGTTCACAAAGAGTTCAGCTATTCTTCCACCCCGTTTATTCAAAGTAAGTTTCCAGCCCATGGTTGGTATGATATGATAAGATACATTATAGACACGTACCACTGGTTGTCTTTTGGCAGCTGGATTCCTCTACGGTACCGTTTTCATTCCAACAGTATAGTGAGTCCAGAGAACTAACAGGAGGGAAATACCGCTAATTCTGATATTAGCTACCTTCCCTTGTTTTATCAAGGTCTTCCCCTTTGATGTTTTCTGTGAACAATATTAGATCTGACATTCCTTTAGTGCTCGGTTCTTCGGCTACCGCAGCTGGAATCAAGTGTGTATTTTCGTTGCTTTCTGTGTTTTGAAATAGATTGCTCATTACCTTTCTTAGATCACTTTCTTTCGTCCTCGGGTCATCCTGCATCTCCGTCACCTCCGGATTCATTGTCTCGAGGATAGGGCAAAACAGACCAGTAATCTGGTTTGGGAACACGTTGTTTACCTTAGGCATTGGTCTTATGATCACCCTCGACTACAATTCGAGCATGTATGTTTCTCCTTCCATTGAGCCATTTTAGGGAGTTTAATGACTCACAGTGCCGAACAAGAGTTGTTTCCTTTGGTGGCTGCATTTGGAGTAGGCTTTCTGTTCCATGTTCCGATAGTAGCTCTTCAGGCTGCAATGCCTGCAGAGGATATGGCTACGGCAACAAGCGCCTACATGTTCCTTCGGTAAGCATCCATATCCTGATGCACTAGGTTTGGTCGTAATGTCCGTTGCTTCCAGTTTGCTAGGTGCGCCGGTGGGACTTGCTGTGAACGAGGCAATCATCGCCAGCGTACTTCCACGGGAACTCGCCACCATCCCCAATGTTGCCAGCCTCAGACTTGGGACCAGCATTACTTCACTCAACGATAGCATCTCCAAAATTCACTTGATCACGGTGTGTTGCTATGTGGGCCCATCGACGGCCGCTAATGAAGTTCAATCTACCTAGGACGTTGCCCTCCGTGGTGCGGTACAACATGCATGGGCGCGTTCAATCGCTGTGGTATGGGTGGTAGCAATGGGGTTGACTGTGCTGGCTTTGTTTTTAACGCTGTTCTTACGAGAGTATTCGATGGATCACAAGAAGGGCGACGTCCGAGTTGGAGATGCCGGCGCGCTCAAAAGCGAGAAGATGTTGGTGGAGCGTGTCGAGGTTTAAATTCATCGGGATTTACGGGTTCGTAGACATTCGGACTCATACAGGGAGATCTGTATTATTTATTCAATTGTATTCTTACCTCTGTAATATCATATATCACTGTATCTTATCTTATATTGGTAGCGGCGCACAAGCGCCAAGTCCCCCAACTCCGAGTCAGCCATTATCGATAATAATTGTACATACGGGAGAGTGAGCTTTTTTGTACAATGTGTCCAGATCCGGTTGACGCCGTGCATGCCCACACAGTAATTGACAGAGTGTGTATTCGTCAGTCACGGAGGGTTTAACACCCATCAGGTACGTCCTCCGTGTCCCGCGGAACTGCACCCGTTATTTCTTCTTCGGTCAGCCACATTTGTTCGTTCGCTATCTTGTCGGGAATGTTCGTGGATACAATGGAATCGGCTGTGGAAGACATATGTCCCAGTAGGCCTTTGCGTGTGCTACAGGAACAATTTAAATATGATCACCGAGCGTGTGGCATACAACCGATGTGCGGCGATTGAAGAAGACAGACCTTGGTCGCTGGGTATCTCCAACGCTGAAGTATGTGCACGACTTCCCCACACGATACTGGTCACCCCTCAACGACCCGTCCTCCCACTCTATGTGTTCGCCCACGAGCCGTGTTCTACCGGATCGCCATCACACTTCACCGGATCGTCCCTCTGAGTGAGAGTGAAACGCGGTCAACGTGTCGGATGGCAAGGAGAGATCATAAACCAGTTCCTACAAAGGATCGAGATACTGCGTAAACGAGAGCAAATATTTCAGGACAGCCGTGTATGATTTCTGGTCGAGTGACACTATGGATGGGTCGGGTGGGATCGCAGCCACAATGGTGGGGAGGCCTTTTGCCAAGTGCTTTTAGTGTACGAAGCAGGATGTCGCCTGATCTCTACGGTCGGGCTGAGAAGAATAACTTGGGACATCATCGGCAGCCTTGGCGGCGCTGAAGGCTTCCCAGTGTCGGCCATATCGGACGGAGAGAAATTGGAGCAAGTCTTGAAGCATTGCACTCTGTTGAAGAGGGGTTGAGTGGATGAACGAGGAGTAGCTGTAGAGACGCACATGATCCTGTTCACGTCCTCTGTGACAGATGCTGCGATCGTATGCACGGCATCGATCATACAGACATCTTCGCGGAAAGGAGTGGCGGCGACGACGCGAGACATGCCGTCGATGCGACGAGGGAAGCGTGTTTCGCTTGTTCAATGACTTTTGCCCGTTGAGGTGAGCCTGCTACTACTTACATCTCGGTGAAGTCAAGGTTTTGTTGTGGGAAAGCGAAGACGGAAATAGTAATAAGATCTTCCCGCGAGTCGTTTGGCGGGCAGCGGAACGATTGTGAAACTTGAAGCTTGAAACCCTCCCCGGGAGTCGGGATCATATAATATCTACTGTGTAGCGTTCTTTCTCATTGGCTGGACATATTGTGTATCTGGCTTGTAACTAGCCACCTATGTTACTCTTCTCACTCACGACCAACATTCTGTCTGGCATTTGTCACATCCGAGTCGGTCTCACAGCTACCAAGTTCACACTTTAATTGATCTCCTCAATGGGTAGCATGACATCGCACGCCCGACAAACGGGGACGTTGTCGTCAATGGTCCCGGTCACACCCGATGGACTGCGACTGACGAAATGTCTTGACGACAGGATTTTCTTTTCTGCGGCCTTCGATTGCATTACCTGTAGGCTGCACTCAATGCGCACGACGTCAGTCACCACACACTGCAAAAATGACGGTACCATGACACCACCACCACCACGAGAGCGGTGACACAGCAATGACTTGAATGATACCTCCCACGTTTCATGCCACCCTCATATATACAAGGATGAGGGCGATGCATCAATGAGGAATGCAAGTGACGACAGGACGATGCACGCAGCCACACCAATACGGTGAGTTTTGTTTTCGCTATTAACTCTATGTGTGGTACTGTAGCTCACATATCAGCTTTCTGAAATATGAATCAACTCTTCAAGTGGCTTTCAGCCATGGTTGGTAACTAGTATCACTCCACGGCGCCAATGACTTACTATTGTTCAAAGACAGCGCTCTGAGCCCAGGCTATATATTCACTCAAAGTCCGTTAGGTATTGGTGCAGGAAGCTGTCTGTCATCGATTCCGTAACTTGAAGTCCTTCACTGGCAGATAACGTGATATTCTTTTCAACGTGTAAAATGCTGCAAGTCAACGAGGCACGAAAGGATGGTATCATCGTGGGTGATGTCAGTGGGGGACCCTTGCTTGAGTAGTGCCAATTGAACCGGTACCACTTTCTCGATGTACTTCTTGCTTTTTGCCCCAGTCACCTGCAGTAATTAGATTCATGCATCCGCGCGGATACCATTACAACCATCAAGGCAAGTTTCTCGGGCGCCGGCAAATATCGGAATACGCTGGCCAGACTCAGGCTGATGTTTCATGAAAGGCCACACCACTGACAAACATCCGTGTCACGGAGCACGCATTGTTTCGTCCGTCCCGATGTGGTAGTAACGCACATCGTCAACGATAAAAACGTCATAGAGAAACGATTGAAGATGGTTGCGACGGCGTTAGTACCGGGGCCACACCCGTGAAGAATGACAGCGAAGTCAGCACCGTTCGGACATCAGTGGCGGAGTGAGTGTTGATCTGATCGCTAGTAGATGGATGATGTCCTTAGTCTCGTTCTCGATGCTCTAGCTACTAGGGCACGACGTGCAGTACTAGTCCTTTTCCGATGATCGTTGGACTGAGATTAGTTCAACATCCGTTCAGTACGAAACAAGATCGACTCTCAATTGTCACTGACAGCATCGCACGTGGACAATCATGAGTGTCATCCTGTCATCCTGCGGCATGGACTCGGATGCCGGCTTAAGACGAGGTCTCGGCGCGATTCAGTTGCGATCAAGCGAGAACCCATGTGGGGTGTTGGTACAAAGTTGGCAACTTCGCCGTCCAATATGTCTGGAATTGGTAAACGTTTGATCAAACGGCCGTGCACCGGGGCTTTTGACAGCGTGAGGAGGACCAGCGAAACTAGTTGGCGAGGCTGGACTCGGAGGTTGTTTGGTAACGTGCGTTGCGCCGCCGAGGACTCCTTCGACTATGTGTATTCACAGTCCAGTCTGCTTCTGTTGCCCATGTGCACCACAGACGGGTTGTATAGTTGTTGTGATGCTTCTAGATTCAAGTTGTTATAGAGCCTGAGGGGGAGATGGATTGTCCCTGGTGACTTACTGTCTGCGCCGTGATGATGATCATTCTTGCTATGCTATCCTCCGTCTCGCATGTATCGTGATCGCCGTCATGGTGATTGGGGTCGTGCGAGCGAATAACAGGCAACCATTTTGCTCACACGTTCCCAATCAATTTACGCAGAGAGAGAAGGTGCACCTGGAAAAGGAAATTGCTTATGTAAATAAAACAAAACACCAACTTGAATGGATCTGATCAACGTTGATCTAGTCCACCACGCGCCGAGGCAAGTACTTGAGACTCGTGCCTACTGGACACCCGGAAACGGCGGAGATGCCCCCCACCCTCCACATTGTGGCCAAACGGATGGAGATGGTTAACTTGTATACCTCCACAAAGCCATCGTCGGCCCCTCGGAGAGAGCTTTCGTTCTCAAGTTGTTTGGGATTCAGAATCTACGAGTCGGCGGAAACATATATTGGATAGGATATGGCTGCACACCACCGTGGACTCGGACACAATGACTGCGTAACACATCGGACGGGTAAGTACGTAGCGGTTCGGGTAAACAAATACTCATGTTTTGACTTAGCAAAAGTGAACGTTGTTATCTACGATCACCCCTTTACGGCCTGTGGGAGCTGGATTCCCCTTCAAATATCGCCAGGTTGTTTTGAGTGACACTTCATCAAGACCATGGCATCCGCTTCAACTCAAGATGATCTTGTTGCAAAGGTGCCAGTTTCCTGCATGCGGGATGAGGAGCAGGCTCTCCCAAAGAACAGGCTAGGTATTGTTAGTTTCGCTTTGGTATGTACCATGTTCCTCGGAGTGCTTGACCAGGTGAGTCGGTGCTTTCGCCTTAGGATGGCGTCTGATGTTGACATGGCAAGACTATCGTCGCGACTGCGCTCCCTACCATTGTGGCCCATCTTCATGGAGGAAATAGCTATAGCTGGGTTGGAAGGCAGGTCTTTATCTGAGAATTGAAGGATCGTTGTGATGACACATTATCGCAAAAGTGCATATTTACTTTCGGCTGGTGCCTTTGGTCCGTTATACGGAAAACTATCCAACATGTTCGGTGAATTTTTCATTCACACTTCGAATGCGTGCAGTATTTCTTACCTGTGAATAGGGCGGAAACCACTCCTTTATTCATGTATAACCATTTTCTTGGTAGGCTTTCATAGTTCTGTGTACTATTTGCTCATTCGCCATGTCAGCTCGGGTCAGCGCTTTGCGGGACCGCACAAACCATGGTTTGGTTGATTGGATGCAGAGCACTCCAGGGAATCGGGGGTGGTGGTCTGACACAGCTCTCGTTGATAGTCATTTCGGATATCGTGCCATTGAAGGAGTACGCATTCAGGACTCGGAAGATCCATTTGTGACTTAGCTGACAATCCTGTAGGCGAGGTCGTTATGGTGGGTTACTTGGCGCTACGTATGGTATCGCGAGGTAGTCTTCTTGCCCGATTTGAATGGCGTCCGCTAATGTTGTTCTGAACAGTTTGGCTGGGCCACTCCTTGGAGGTGTAAGTTGCGATAATTTGCCAACTGTATACGAAAATAATATACAAAATTGATCTAGATTCTAGCACAACACGCTAGTTGGAGATGGTGTTTTTTCGTTAACTTGTGGGTGCCTTCATAACAAGATCTGGTTCAGCATTTCTGATCATTCTTACAGGCCGATCGGCGGTGTAGCGATGACACTGTTATTTGTCTTCCTCAATGTTCCCCCACCTTCAAAACGCCCGCTTCGTGACCAGATCGCCGAACTTGACTTCATTGGACTCTTCAGTCTAGTTGCGGGGGTGGTATTCCTCCTCATAGGGTTTAATTTTGGTCAGGAAAACTGTGAGTATATACCGTGTTCCGATCGAAACATCGACGGGCGAATGCTCATGCATTGAAAGGGGCGGAACCGTGGACAATTGGTCCCCTCGTTGTGGGAACTGCCCTACTCGTTGTTGGTGGGGTGAATGAAGCGTTCACGAAACGTTCAGCTATCCTTCCACCCCGTCTATTTAAAGTGAGTTTCCAGTGCAAGATCGGATGGTATGATGACAGACTTTGAAGACACGTACTACCGGTTGTCTCCTAGCCGCTGCATTCCTCTACAGTGCAGTTTTCATCCCAGCAATATAGTGAGCCAAGATCTTTCAATGGCGAAAATTTTTGCTGATCTTAACATTAGCTACCTTCCTTTGTTTTACCAAGGTATTCTCATCATTAAACGGCATCTGAGTATTTAGACCTGACATTCCTTCAGTGCTTGGTAGTTCAGCTACTGGTGCAGGAATCAAGTGCTTGTTTTCGTTGCCCTCAAACTTGGAAGATTGCTTATCTACCCTGTTAGATCACTTTCCTTTATCCTTGGAGCTTCGTGTTCCTCCGTCATTTCTGGATTCATCGCATCGAAAATGGGGAAGAACCGGCCAGCGATCTGGTTCGGGAGTACGTTTTTCACCCTTGGCATTAGTCTCATGATCAGCCTGGACTACAATTCCAGCATGTACGTTTCTTTGATTACTCATAGCATCATTTTGCGATGCTCAACAATTCAAAGTGCTGAGCAAGAGCTGTTTCCTTTGGTGGCGGCGCTTGGAGTAGGCTTTTTGTACCAGGTCCCGATAGTATCACTACAGGCAGCAATGCCCGCAGAGGATATGGCTACGGCGACAAGTGCCTACATGTTCCTTCGGTAAGCACCATTCTTCCGCGTGCTTAGTCTGAGAACAACGATTGACGTTACCAGCGTATTGGGTTCCGCGGTAGGCCTTGCAGTCGATGAAGCGATCATCGCCAGCGTGCTTCCACGGAAACTCGCCGACATCCCCGGCTTTGGGAGCATTGGGCTCGGAAACAATATTACTTCCCTCAACGATAGTATCGACCAAATCCATTTGATTTCGGTGTGTCACTACATATTGGTCCAATCGTAGTCCGTGACTAATTGGGTTGAACCCTCCTAGGACGCTAATCTTCGTGATGCAGTGCTGCACGCGTGGGCACGTTCAATCGCGGTGGTGTGGATGGTAGCAACGGGATTGACTGGGCTGGCTCTCGTTTCGACATTCTTCTTGCGGGAATACTCGATGGAGCGCAAAAATATTGACGTCAATACGGGTACGGGCAGATATGAGAAGAAGTTGGCGGAAGAAGCTTCCCATGCATAGACCAGTGCATGGGCATTTGATTACATTCGTACTCTAGCATCCCCGACATGTGGAGGGGATTGTTGTTGGACTAGCAGTTTGTATCCTTACCTTTGTCTTTGTATTACTAGTAGAATGGATCGGAGTAGAACTACTTACAATGCTTACAATGTCTCTTGTCATATCACACTGAGTTACACCAGTCGCGTGCTACCTGGAGCGGCAATGCACCTCTTACCCGACCCCGATCAAATCGAATGATCCGTGCTTCAATTATCGAGATTTTCTCTCAGGCTAGATGGAACAACAAAGTTTCAGACTCGTTTCCGGTTCGCGTGGATTTTGCTTCGGCCACCATACCCGGCTCCAGTGCCTCGGATATGCTTCGAGACGGTCATATCCACGTGTTCGACTCGTAGACTCCACAAGGCTAATTGCCATCGGGGCTCAACGGCGTTAACACCATGGAGATCAACTTTTTAATTTCTGCTGCGTTTCTTTATCCATGGCAGGCATGTTCCCTTGTTCCCTTGTACAGTTTTCAACGCGAAGTCTACAAGTGCCAAACTTAAAGTTCCAACAATGTTCGTGGGTATTGGGCTGGGGTGAACTTGAACCCAGTATGCGTCACCGCGCTTCGGAGTGAACTAACAACCGACACCGAATAGACAAGGCCAAAAAAACATGCTGCGTCTCAGAATGGATCAATTCCTCGGGATTCATTCCAACTCAAACAAATCCTGGTTGGCGTGAAGTGCGTGCTTTATTTTTAGCATTTCCTGCGAGGCTTGATGAACTCCCGGAAACAGCGGGATAGCGATGGGGTTTTGATAGCGCAAATGCACTTGCTTCTTCGAAACACGCTCAGAACCTCCCGCACGCCGCGGAGAGCGGTGGGTCTGATTCGGACGGACCGCGGTCCCGCATGTGAGGTGTGTCACAAGACTTTTGTTCTGTCCCACGACGTGAATACTGACACGCAGATGGTAGGAGACACAGCATACTTACACGCGCTGACGAGGCGCCGTCTCACTGTGATCTTGTCAGAGAGAACTTTTGCTCGAGATCATCCTCGCAGCATGGGGCGATCCGCGGAAACGAAAACCGTGGAGAAGGCCAACACCGCACGTATGGTGATGGCAGGCAAGATACCCAAACGCCCAACTCACATGTCTGCCAAGCCAAGATGGTTTGGTTGGTGCTAGCTGCGTTGGACTATCGGAGCGTGATAGTGTGATTCAAGCCCCTTCGGACACACTTCAGCCTCAGGCAAGTTCCCAATCAGACGATCAAAATTTATGAGATGGCCAAAGGCCTCTGACCACGGGGCTCGGATCTTCCAGCCGACGGAAGCACAGTGAACAGTTCAAGCAGCAGCAGAGCAGGCCCACCCCAAGGTCGGGTATCATCAGCTTCGCCTTGGTATGTACCGTGTTCCTTGGTGTAGTAGATATGGTGAGTCGTATTCTATGTGCTGTAGTTTTCGTCTGACAGTGAGGTTGTATCGCTGTCACTGCGCTCCAACCATCGTAACCGCTACAGTTGGGTTGGAAAGCATGTCTCGTTTTTCTTTAGAATCAGGAAAGAACATAAATTGTGCTGACACGCGTTCTATTAGTGCATAGTGACTTGCTTCATTAATGAAACGTGCATGGAGGCAATTTCTTATCAACAAGTCAGGACGAAAACAGCTCCTCTATACATGCATGACGGTGTTCTTGGTCTGTTTCCGTTTTTGAAGATTGAAGTCTGACTAATTTTTGCATTGTCCGCTTGTATCGGTGCTAAGGAACAGGACGTCCCTGGTTCAGCCGACAGTCTCGTAGTTGAGAGTGGAATAATTGGCGTGTCGTATCGGATTGCGAGGCGAGTTTCTGGCATAATTTCAACTTCGTCACCACTAATACTGTTCCGGGCGGTGCGTCTTGGCCACTTCTTGGTGGTGTAAGGCTTCCGTTATTCTAGGCTACAAAACTGGCTGAATGACCGGTAAAGGCCCTGACACAACACGTTTGTGTTTCTTTTTTAACTTGCACGCATAACTCAGCGTGAGGCCACGAGTGTAGTGTTTCTGACTTCTAGAATCTCGGCCCGTCTTGGATTGGGAATTCATGACCATGTGTATGTATTGATTTCTACTTGTCTTGCATTCATCCAATGTATTAGTTATTGCAAGACGAAACTCGCAATTCTCTCCACCGCGTCTTCGACGTTCTCTGGAAAGATCTGTGGCATAATCCACCAAACATGGGGACGTCCATTATACTCGACCAGTTCCACAGGCCTATGAACAGCCAAGAGGCGTTTTTCCAGTTCACGAGACGCATGGAGCAGATGGTCCGCGGTGCCGACAAGGATCAGCGTCCTGGGCCAAGACGCCGTGAAAGAAATAAGAGACCCCGACACAAGGGGATCTGTGAGCGACACCCCCGTTTCGCCCACATACGTCCGTGCTGCTCTCTCGTACATTGGCTGGTCGAGAGTATCCATGTCCCCTTCCGCCGTGGCATGCGCGTTCGTGTATTCGAACGTATTCAAGGAACCCGGCGCGATGGCGACGACCCCGCGGGGCGATAGTCTGCTGGATTGTAAGACGAGGTGGGTCAAGACGATGGCTGGTGTGGATGCTGTCAGCCGTGTGTGTGTCGACGAGGGAAACTGGGTGGCTACTGACCGTGGTTCCCGCCGGCGCTGTCGCCCGCGATGATGACGTTGGACGCGTCGTATCCCTTGCCAAGGACGTAGTCGTAGGCGGCGACGAGGT
>JBBPTB010000755.1:0-14533 GCA_038093875.1 Boletus tylopilopsis
GATGAAGACAGCTCGTCGAACGCGATGATCCTATCTTTGAAAATCTTTCTCCGTTAGAAACTGCCCTTGAAGGATTTTTCCCATGTGTGTGTGCATGAACGGTACTCCTTTAGTCCGGACGGCAAGGAGAGCCATCACGCAAGGCAGCGGTGACTCAGAGAACGTAGTTTCCACCTCTTCGAGACTGCCGGCCCAGACGTGGAACATATTCAGGGGGATTACGATATTAGTATTCGACGCCTCTTTCGTAGGCACGCCGAGGAATCGACACAACCTGAGGTACGATGGATAGTCTCTGAGATAGAGCTGCCCGGCGAACACATTCAGCTGGTTCATTAGTGCATCAGGTGGGGTCCAGTCGGAAGGGAGTGGAGGGATAGTATACAGTTTGAGATCATCCGATGGTTTCATACGCTCGGATGTACGAGGTGCATATAGATGAAGGTGGACGTATTCGCTTGCTCTGATGTCGGCCATCAACTGATCAGCCTCATATGGGCTCAGAATAACGAGTACATGGTCGTGGTCCGTTTTCCGGGAGAGAATCCATTGGACGGGTCAGAGATACTGATCCATTGTCCCTCGAGTGGACTCAGGCTTGATTGTCTTGAAGAAGTCTGTCGTTGCGAGAATGGATGAACTCCAGACAATTGCGTCGTTAGTAGCCGCTGAAGTGTTTTCTAGTGTCGCAAAGACAGGAAGGAATGGACCGCCAGGGCGTAATTTAGGGATGACCCCGGTATTGACGAAGGATTTAATGTCCGGATGAAGGGAATGTTCCGCAGGCTCAGCCCTGGGAGGTAGTTCCACCTCTCTTTCACGCTCCCGCTCTCGCTTGACCTCTCGTTCGTGTTCTTCTTGCATCGTTGCACTTGGAAGTGACAGGACCCCGAGCTTTTTGCAACGTTGCCTGATATCCTCGCCTAGAGTCGACAACTTACTCCATGTCTCCTTACTAGCTTCCCGGGGAGCATAGAGATCAGAAAGCGTCTTGATCTCCGGCTGAAGCCATACATCTGACAGTTGCTCTCTGGTGGACTCGCCACTAGCGAAACGAGACCAAACATCGTGTCTTGATCCATGGTTTATTCCTTGTTGTGCCCAGTACGGGGCTCGCCGTTGAATGTCGTTCAAAGTTTCACGTATTGCCCAGGTCAAAATGTCCAGGATAGTGACTGGGTCCGTCGTAGCGGCAACCTCGCGTATGTGTTTATCAACCTCGGGTGGCGCAAAAAACATAATCGAGTGACCATGACCCAATTTGCGCATCCGCATGCAACCTGGAAGTCGCGTGAGCAATGAGTTCAGCGAGTGCTAAGCATTGTCAAAACAAACCTTGCACAAGGGTATCCTTTGTAACCATGGGACCCAGCGTAACAGCTGCTCGCGAGTTGGTCGGGAGCTTGATGTCTGTCCCTCTCGTGTGTGCGTGATCCAGGTACACAACACAACGGTCTAACTGCTGAGAAAGTGGCGATGATGACATTGGTATTGCAGTGCCGCCCCGGGTAAGTACCATCAGTTCATCAGCGTCGTTGAAATAGAGAGCCCCTGCAGCGTCGTGGGCAATTTCCAACCATGCTTCAGCCACTTGGCGATTGGAGAGATCCAGGACCTGAGAACCAACATCCAGTAAGATACGAATTTCGGGCTTCTGTCTGGTAACCAATCGGAGGAACGCATGTGTGATCCATTGTTCGTCGCTTTCATGAGCTACCACGTAACAGCTATTTTCTGGACGGAGAAGATATGCAAGAACTCTAGCATTGGCGCCTTTCTGATGGTCTAGTTCCCGTTGAGCGATTGTCAGGGGTAACAACCATTTGGCGTCATTAGTTCCAGAGAATCCTGATTCTCAATTCAGCGCCCATATCAAATAACTGAGATGTCACGCACCAGTTATGAGTCTCTCCCGTTTCTCTGCCAAATCCCAGCTGGAAGCACAGAGTTTCCAAGGGAACTGTTTTGCTTCCTTCGGAAACACCACGTGGGAAAGGTAGAAGTCTATTACTACCTGATTGCGAGAGAAAAGTGGGTATATGACTGTGTCCCATTGCTCTGATGGGTTGAGATTCAGATCCGTGAGTTCTGGAGGCGGGCGCGGGATCGACTCGCAGGTACATTCAACTTTACACTTGCAGTCATATTCATTGACCCAGATTGTATATTCCACGGTTGGGTAATCTTGTTCTAGAAGGATTTCGAATGACGTTTTCAATTGCTCCTTGGTGAGACCGGTGTAGTAATAAGATAAGCATGTGAGAATGATAGTGAGATCTGGATGGCCGAAATGGGTATTTGGTGCTGGAACATCTTTGGCTCGATACGGGACCGCAAGCATTGTGGAAGGTGCTGGTGGCTCATCATCAGCGTGGGGTGGTGGCCGCAGGTCAAGGCCATAGTCAACACGCCACCTCCGCTTCGAAAGAGCGTACACAAGGATGTTGGAAGTTAGGAGACCACGGAGTAGAAGAAGCCCGCTCCAAAGATGGCTTTTCCCTGAACCCCTCGCATACTCCTCCACCTTCTTTGGTATGTCCTGGATTTGATGCGCATTCTCGTCAGATATGAAACTATGAATTGCGTCGCGCAACGTTTGGGAGATGTGTTGAAACTCGAAGTTGGGCAGCTCTCCATCTATTACGTCTTTTGCGATCGACAACCTTAGGTGTTGAGTGATGTCGTCGAGGTGGCCAACATGCGGAAACGATCCAGGTAGGCCACGTTCGCACGCCATGGAGTTGGTGTATCTTGAAATGGAATACACATGCTTCTTCACGAGTCGCAGGACCTGCTGAGTTATTGTCCACCGGTCGGGACACCCGTCCATATGTTGCTCAGAGCCAATAGTGTAGATGAGTTGAAACCGGGAGTGAAGGATCTCATCACTCTCATCCAGGAGATCTCGAGCATGAGAATCAATCAATTCCTGGAGCCTCAGCCACTTGGATGTGCTCGGGTTGCTTATAGCATGGTCATGCTCGTCGGTCTGGTCACAATGGCTCTCCGGGGTGCTAGACTTGTCGGGGGGCTGACTGACTGATCGAAATATCCCACCCACGATGCCGTCTTTCGACAGCTTAGTCGAAACATCAGCTACATCAGCGATCGTTGAGGTGACTATGTGTACCCACCCATTTGAACGACAAGGTGGTCATGACATGCCTATAAATCTTCTGAAGACTTGGTGAGAAGGCCGCCGTGACCTCCTTGCCGTTCAACTGCACCTCTACATTCTTCAATTTGAGTGACACCACATGTTCAGGTTGGACGAGCAGAATACCACGTTCTTCCATGCACTGAGGCATAAGCTTGAGTAGACTGTCAATTTGAGGGGTGATCACTTCGTTGAACTCATCGAATTCGGTGATACGAGAGAAGGGGAGTTGGTATACTGGCCTGTTGGCAAGGGAGCCAAGGCGAGCAACCAAGAGTTCGAACATCTGTGCTGTCAATGCCTTTGGGACAATGACTCGGACAAGCTGTTTTCCGTCAGCAAGGGCGGCAGCAGCGATGGGGATGATGACGGATGATTTCCCTTCGCCCATGTTGACCTGCACCACCGCGTTTGTGCCAGATGGTGGGTGCATGATCTTCATTGCAGTGTCTGCCTGAAGGCGACGGACAAGGAAGTTTCCCTGAATCTAACAAAGATGGAACACGGTGTTGGTAAGACAGATGCTCGAATAGACGAAACTTGCCTGGATCAACAGCCAATCCGGGAATTCTTCCGGACTCCAGCCATCACATCTCTCGTTGCCCAATTCCTTCTCCAATTCTCCCTTGTGGCCATCGAGGGCAAATCGAAGCATTCTCCGGGATCGCTGAAGGTCCAAGAGAATTAAAGCCAAAGACGTCAAGCATTTCTTCCAACATGAGGGAACTTTGACTCGGGCCAGTGAGGTGGACGCAAGATACCGCAAGAGAACGTCGGCTGTAATCGGTCGCCACCGACCGAACAGATCATATATTTGTCCCTGCCGATCGGTCTGTGGCCCCAATTCCTTCTTCAATATGTCCAGAGACTTCAGGTAAACATCTCTGCACTGCTCAAAGTAGCTCGTCAGTGTTTCGACGGTATTCTCCACTTTGTAGATTGTGTTAGACTCCAAAGAGAATTTGTCTGCACTTCCCCTTATTCCTGCAAGGTATTCTGCTTGAAATGCCGAGTCAGGTTTGGTGTCCGGTGGAAGTTGAAGCCGAGAGAATAACGGATCTAATGCAGAGACATCATCTAGCGATTTTGACCCTGAGTTGCTGATACGCTGCAAAGCAACACGCGCCGGTAGTGAAGGCGCCAGGCGGTCGCAAATCAGATCATCAAGTGAGACCTGTGTCGTTGGTGAACCCCCCTGGAAGATGTCTCGTAAAGACGAGACTGCGGGTGGAAGAATGAGTGTTCCCAGTTTTGAAAAGACGCTCTTGGCTTCATCGTAACTGTCGTCTTCTGCAGAGTTCGTTGCAGTGGCGTTTGAAGGTAATAGATATGCTGTTCGTTCCACAGCAGGCTTTTTCTTGGTTCCACGAGCTTTGAAGTGATCCCGTTCTTGATTCCAGTAATATCTATTATATATATTTTCGAACGCAGCATCGATCTGAGGATACCGAGATGAGGTCCAACCGATTCCGTTCCAAGTTGCATGTTTTACGAGTGAGCGGCACCCAGCAGACTGAAGGAGGGAAAGCGCTGCCTGAGCACCCGTTTTTCCTGTTAGTGGGTCGGGTCTATGGTAGCTAGTCATTGCATGCAGACAAGCAATGAATGCTTTGCTTTCGAAGTTGCCATTTCCTGTCAAGCAACCCAGTTCTGTATCCATGGTGTAAGTGTGATATGACAGTTTGTCAACAGAGTCGGAGTCCCGGGAGTGGTCCTGGGCTACAATCTGAATCTGATGCTCGCCACCATGCATTGTAGGTTTGCCAGTTGGTATGATGACACGTCTAGGGATAAGTTCCTCAGGAACAAGAGTCTCTGCAATGTGACTCTTCTGCCGAAGAACGAGGAAATTGCCTAAACCAAACAATGCCCCAATACATTGATTCTCGTCGTAGACCATGTGCTTGAAGTTGCAGGACTCGAGTTCTTCCCTTGCATTTACAAAAAATGACAAGCTATGGGTTGGCAAGGTGACAGACAGTGATGGCTTGGATGAGGAACCAAAGGGGGAGGTGGTGACTAGGAGGTTCTTAGACTGGTTCTCGAAGTATTCATCGACAGAAAAATCAGATGCAGACGCAATCTCATTGGGTATGCGTGTTTCAATGCTCTTGAGACACTTGAGGCACTTGGAAATCATTGCCCAAGTTGCACTATGGAAGTCGACAAGGATCTCATCACCTCTCTTCATGAGGAATTCCTCTGCTTTGCAATCCATCCTCCAGTGCTCAGGTGACTCTTCCAACATCTGTTCAAGGGGGCGTATCTCAACAGTCTTTGTAGACAAATTCAGCCAGTGAATGTGTCCACTGAGAAGTACCGGTGGAAAGTCTCCTTCGAGTTTGCGTGAAGGGATCAGCACAAGTGTATCATATGTTTGATCGCGTTGGAGTTGAACTCGAACATCCAATTCACCGTTTCGTAGAGAAAAGTGTACCTACAGGTAACTTGAGCCAACATGATGATGTCGCTAGCTGGGAATGCCTACCCTGTGTTTAGATGTCATCGGAACGATCATGGAATCCATTCCTGGAAGATTGGATGGTATGATGAAGAAGCTTTGCTACAAAACATAAGAGTACAAGTATCAAAAAACTGCAAGATACATACATCATGCAGGAGTTGCAGAAAGGCCCTAATTCCCGATGGCAAACCACCCAGTGGTTGTCCGGCCACTCGGAGCTCCTCCAGAAGTAGGTTGACATGTACTGTTTGCGAACATTGATACATGGTTGCCTCCGACCGACATTCAAGCCAGCGGTCACAAGAACAATCCGAGGGAGGAGAGGAATACTTCCATCTGTGTGGACCTGGCATATAGTTGGCAAAAATCCTGCCAACTGCAAGATCAACACCATAATCTGATGGATCAGCTGGGATAATGTCCCTCAGGATATCCTGGAGATTGAAAGAGAGACGGTGATCGCGGCAAAGAAACAGCTTCGAATACGGATCAACTAAATATGATGAGTGAGTGTTTAGAGGAGTTTACATGTATAAATTACACCCACAATTGGCCGGGAGGGCACGTATAAAGAAGGCACAGGAAAGCAGGGCATCAACATCCTCTGCAGATTGAAAGAGCTTGTGAAAGATACCAGAGTCAACATTAAATGTGCTTCTACAGGCGGCGGCCATGTTCAGCAGGCTGGTGCTGCGTTCCTTGCTAGTCGGTGCCTTCGAGAGGTCATATGATAGTTCTTGTACCCAACCGAATGTCGTCTTGCGTATCTTTCGAAGAAGTGCGATGGCCCGATTGGAGATGTATTCACAGGGTCCGGCTGCAAGCACCCGTGTAAGCAAAAGAGAGATAGTGTTCATCAGCACGCCATCCATCATTGCAGTTCCGATATCCATGAATAACTCCTCCAACTCGTTTAGAAGAGCATCACAAAACAACGGATCTTCAAGTTCTTGATGCCAGATTGACACTCCAGTAGTCGAATCGAATGGTCCAACCTGAAGAGCAGCTTGGGAAAGGAGGAGGTGAATTTTGTCACGACGAAGATTGAGGGTTTTGCTGCGTAGCCCCCGCAAGATGTTAAGCCATTGGAGCGAACCGCCGCTCCGCAAGTGGGCAAAAGTGATAAATTCTTCTAGCGAGAGATCCGTTGGACAGTCCACTTGAGCAGCCATGACGGCATTGGATGTGTGAGAGGTGGAGCCATGACGTCCTTCTAACTTGTTTCGAAGTACCTCCTTTACAGTGCGTTCTGAATCATGGCTTTGTCCCTCCCATTCCAAGAACTTTTCATGGTCGCCAGAGCCTGATATAGGGCATCGGACAACGTAATGGAGCGCCGGGTTATTGGGGGATTGGGAAGAAGCATAGAAGTAGGCAGGGCAGATCTGGACACGGAGGCGAGCCCCTCGGTATTCGACATGGTAAGGCCGCAACGTACGGTCACCCGCTAACGGTTCATAACGTCCCTCGGACCCACCTAAACGCCCGGAAAAATGGCCATGGCTGGAACATTCCAGAACGCGTGGGGCGGCAGAACGCCAGGCACGAATGCACGGCGGACATTGCAATTCGAACACGACGACTTTCGCGTACAGGTCTGAGGCAGGCAGTAGTGGTAGGGAAACATTCTGCTTGGGTCCATGTCAGTCCAGCGGCTTCATGCTGGAATTGGAAGTAACAGCTTACATCGACGTGATTCCTCGCATCAGCCTCGATGCGATCTTTGAGGCCCTGGAGATCCTGGGATTTGTCATAGTAACGGACCTGGAGACTGTTTTCGGTGAAGTCGCTTGAAAGAACCGACCACTCCATGTATGAACGAGTTCGACGTGCAGAAAGATACTGGTATGCACAGGAAAGACGATGAAGGCTGGTTGTGTTGCACAGGAGCAACTTTTCTAGCAATTCCATTGAGATTTCGGGGGGGTAGTCGGCGAGCATGGGGATCTCCTTCACAGTTAGCTTATCGATCGCCACGTAAAGCTCGATCGCGGTCAGCGTCTTGACAGAGACATCTTCCTGATCATGGGCATGCGGATAAGCCTTCATTGTGTATTGATCCATCAAGATCTCGAGCTTTGTGCATGCCTCATTCACATCCGTGACGTGGCCAACCCATTCATCAATATCCTGCTCAACTGACCGCTCGACGTCATAGATAGTAACGTCGGGGTCAGCTTTATACGCTTCTTCAAAAAAAAACCCATCCAAAGACAAAAAGTCGTTGATAGTGCCACGTTGATGATGAATGGGAGCGAAGGGAATGCTGACAGACTGGCGGTCATGGTCCGCCAGGAGACCGAGAATGTATTCACGGCTGTTTGGGAGAGAGAGTCTCAAGTCTTTCTCGAGTTCCTCGCGAGAAGGGTTCTGAAATAAGGATGGGCGGATTGTCAGTTCCTTCCACGTGGTGTCAAGGATCTCTCGAAGGCGAGCACAGGTTGTCAATGCCATGTGGGAAAGCCAGTCCGGAGTAGAATTGATCTTGCTTAAACGTCGCAGAATTTGAGATAACATGGAGTGGAGCAGATCATAGGAAAGGGCTGTATTGTTTATGTCCCCAGCGAGGGTGCACATGAAAAATAGAATGAATTGTTTATAGGAAGAATGGTCGAGATCTGGTGAGCGATTGACAAACAACTGGACTGCGACCTTGATGAAAAGCCAGAGGGGGGAGCGATCCCAAGGTCTGAGTTCGCTAATGCGGTGGTGGACGCGTTTGGTTATGCGCGAGATCTCCTGCAAGATCTCATTGTCCAGTGCATTCATCAATTCCTGATCTGTATCATTGGGGGCCGACAGAAAATTGGCAAGTCTGAGTTGAAAGTTCCCGTCGCGGAACAACCCGTTCGGTATCTGGACGGCAGACTGAGGATACGAGCATATCTCTGACCTCTTTCCATCGGCTTTGGGTGGGGATGCGAATGTCTCACACAGCACATCATTCTCTCGCTGCGTGAGGAGAATTGCAATTTTTTGGCGCTCAAAGATAAAAGCAAGAGCATCTGGAAGTTGTTAGCGCGCACGTATGGTGTGAGGAATCTACAAACTCACCTCCTGTTTCCATATCTTGCAGCTGGGAGACGATTTGGCCGGCATTCAAGTGCCTTGACTGGACAGAGGTTCGTAAGTTGTTCAACATCCTTGCGATGCGATGCCATCCTGCCTGTCCAGAGGTCCCAGAGACATAAGTGCCGTAGGCATGAGCAGTAACCCATACTGCAGAAACTAGTGCGTGGTTGTTCGTTGTTGGGGAAGACATGATTGGAATAGCATAACAAGTCCATCCGTCAGGCCATCTTGGGAGAAACACGTGTGTAACAACATAACACAATGATTTGGGGGTATGAATGAACGTAGGTGAACTACAGCTGGTCGTCTCGGGTTCACAAGATCTGGCAGCTGTGAACGCAGTTGACATGATGGTGGTACGGTATCAGATCTCAGCACGCCAGCAATCGGAGTCTGAACCCAACGTCGAACTGGTTACTGGGGTAAGGGATGGTATCCGACTGGCGGGCCTCCCCAGCTTTACTATCCAACTTACCTGGCCCCAAAAGCAAGAAAGTGCAATACAACACAATAAATGCTCAGTGGGCGGCACAACTACACCGCCGAACCGCCAGGGGTATCCAACTACTCACCCCACCGAACCTTTATACCTCCAAACCTGACCAGACCTCCACAGTTCTCGCACGTCGAGCGCCACCACCGTCTGAATGCTCGTACCGTCACACTGCATACCGCCCAACCTGGAATCCCCAGGGTCGACAGGAACGGCATGTGGTACCAGCGGCGTGTCGCGCGGACTCGTGACATAAAACAAGAGGCACGGGACGTGCGTGGGATATCCACCTGTTGTCCCGTGTGTCGAGGCAGCGGAAGAATGGCGTCATTCCGTAAAGGTAGTAGATTTGCCTAGGCGAGATGGGTGGGACGAATTTCGGCATGGCTCGTTGCATTCTGAGATCGTTCCCCGAAGTGGACCAAGGGGGGTAAGCGTCCATAGTTGTTCCAGCATTTGTGACATGGGAGGAGAGATCATAGTTTTGAAGCCCGATTCTTGGCAGATCATCTGGTAACAACGGGCGTCCGCGTTGGAGATCCATCATCTGGAACAGGCGGAAGAGAGTGGGTGTTGACGTAGGACGAGGCGAAGACGGAAGCAACGGTGGCAGGGCAGGAGGTCCCGTGCTACTGCCGCTGCCTTGCTACAGCCCAGCATACACTTTGGCATGCGCACTCTGCGCCACAAACATCCGTTCGTAATGTGCACCCAGAACAATGTCTGCAATATCGAACGGCATCGATTAGCGAACCGATAAAACCTCCCCCAGCTTTTTTTGCCGCTGACGATGCTGTTGTTGATTTTGCCCAGGGGCAACACCTGGTTGATAATAATAGTTTGAGACAGGAGGTGGCTACGGACGGAGGCCAGTTCAAATAAGGGTGTCGGTCCAGAGGGGGAAGATGCGACAAGGATGGAGGGCAGGTGGCCGCTGAAAGGGCAGGGCCCTAGGCCGACAGTATCCTCACCAATGGTGGCAGCGACAATACTCTCCAATGCCTGTCGTTCTGGTGATTCTGGAGGAATCATGTGGTTTGAGGAAGGCGGTATGTCTGATGGACTGCTTGTGGGAGATCGAGGAGGAGCTGGAAGTGTGCGCTGTGGGATTGGTGGAAGAGGTGGAGAGGATGATGCGATTACTACGCCTGGTTGCACTGATGTTGGATGATGGCAAAATTGAATCTTATTCGACATTTGGACGCAATTCCAGTGATATCGCAGACTGGAAATAAATAAACCGTCGATCGTTGATCACCGTCAGGTGCACTCACATCGCAGCATCGTCACTTCTCTCCATATTCGCAACCATTTCATTCCACTGTTTCCGTAGCTCCAGCACATCCATCCTCTGCACATTTCAACTCGAGGTGCTCCAAGTTCGGAAACGCCGTCGGCCAACTAAGCAATAATTGGAGACAAGCGTCACCATACGCCGCTCGAGTAGACCATGCCTTGCCGACGGCAGACTGCCGGTGCGAGTCGCTTCATCTTCCTGCGATCTGCTTCACTGGAAACTATTAATAAAGCCGCCCACGAATTCGGGAACGCTTACCCGCTGATTCGGAATGTACGCAGTGCGTGAGGGAGTCACGGCGTTCTCTTCGAGACTCTCCAAAGTTGCAAACTCAATAGCTACGGGACGTCCGTGAAGCTCGAGGATGACTCGGTCAGGCCGGGGAAAGACGACACAACGCCGAAATGACTCGCTCCGAGCGAGTCATGCTAGTCCCGAAGCATTTATACCATCAAAGAAACGGACTTTGGAGCCTGGCGTAACGCGGGAGCCAGGTCCTGTCTATGTTTGGAGTACGAAGTTCAGGAACGTGCTGGATTGAGTGGCATTATAATCGACTCAGCATTTTAAATTGCTGGAACGAGAGTACAGTAGCACCTTCCACGTCCGTTGAGGATATCGTAGAGTAAAAGTGTGCGACAAGTGCGACGACGGAAAGCGGTCCTGATGCAATCCTGGGGCTTCGAGATGGCTACTGGTGCACAATGAGATGGATGCTGAATGACACGTCAAAGCTACCATCTCATCCGACGCTAACGTCACCGTTCAAGTTTGGAGTAGCAGAATGGTGGCGTGGGAGCGCGATAGGTGTGGAGTCGACCGTTCTGGGGGTCCTCATCCCGTCAAAGAAAATTCAAGATTAAAGGTATGTTTGGTTTCTAGTTTTCTGGGTGTAGGTGGCACATTGTCGACGACTTGACCATGATACCTTCCTCCAGGTTCCCGCCGTGCCTCAGCGTAGTGGCCTTCGGTACAAAGAAAAGTACGTCCAGGTCGACATTCAAGGTATATATCGAACCTTTTGCATCGCCAACTCACCTGCCAGGTTCCAGGCTCTTCGCGAAAGATTCGGTCAAGTCAACACGGTGCGTCGGGTGAACACCCAATCAACTGTATCCTGACGAACAACCTCATCCCTCTCTCACAGCAACACGACAGATATCAACGTGATCTCGCGGTCGCAAATGACACAAACTTCAGGCAGAAAACAAATCCGGTTGTTTGGATCTCCTCCAACCCACCACAGCGTCTTTAGCAAAGAAAAAGAACATTATCGTCTTTGGTGAGACTGGCGTTGGGAAAAGCTCATTGATTAATCTCATTGCCGGCCGCTCGATCACCACTACATCGAATAATATCGGGGGAGGCACGTTTCACTACAAAAAGCACGCATGCAACCTGGGACACAGTTGGCCTTGGGCAAGACTCTCTTGGAACAGTCACTGCGAAGACTGCAAAGAAGTAAATAATGTAGGTAGAAGGTGTGTCGTGCGCGATAGGCGACTGTGGTAAATCCAATCCAGGGCTTTTACTTAAATCATCATGAAGTTAAATGCGTAGTTGGTCGATGAGGTTCTGCAAGGCACTCAGTCATACTTTGATCGCTCTTTCAACCTTGTCAGGTAGCTCGCTCTCGACATCCTTGTTCAAACTTCTCAACAGGAATGGACAAACCTTGCGTAGCGACGAATGATAAGTGGCGCCTCTTCTTCATTCACCTCGATCTTGTCCCCGGTGCCAGAATTGACAATGTGTTAAACCACTCGTCGAACGACCCGTCAAAGCTATCGTCATTACAATACTAACACCGATCCTCTGAATATCTGAGATGGTGGGCCCCAACTGGGCCTCTCTCCTACATAGAATTATGCTATGATACTCCGAACGCGTTATACACAAACATGACATGGTAGGAACCATATACGCTTGAAAATGAGGTCTCCGGATCAGGCCTGAGGAACGAGGATGAGAACCGACCAAATTCAAGTTGATGGGAAACCTGTTGGTGATCCAGATGTAGACCTGAGGTCGTCAAACGCGATCCTATCATTGAAAATCTTTCTCCGTTAGAAACTGCCCTTGAAGGATTTTCCCCATGTGCGTGTGCATGAACGGTACTCCCTTGGTCTGGACGGCAAGGAGAGCCATCACGCAGGGCAGCGGTGAATCAGAGAATGTGATTTCCATCTCTTCGAAGCTACCAGGGATATTGAACATATTCCGCTGGATTGCGATATTATTATCGGACACCTCCTTGGTGGGCACGTCGAGGAAACGACACAACCTGAGGTACGATGGATAGTCTCTGAGATAGAGCTGCCCGGCGAACACACTCAGCTGGTCCATTAGTGCATCAGGTGGGGTCCAGTCGGAAGGGAGTGGAGGGATAGTGTACAGTTTGAGATCATCCGATGGTTTCATACGTTCGGATGTACGAGGTGCATATAGATGAAGGTGGACGTATTCGCTCGCTCTGATGTCGACCATCAACTGATCAGCCTCATATGGGCTCAGAAGAACGAGTACATGGCCGTGGTCCGTTTGACGGGAGAGAATCCATTGGACGGGTCGGAGATACTGACCCATTGTCCCTCGAGTGGACTCAGGCTTGATTGTCTTGAAGAAGTCCATCGTTGCGAGAATGGATGAACTCCAGACATTTGCGTCGTTAGTAGCCGCTGAAGTGTTTTCTAGTGTCGCAAAGACAGGAAGGAATGGGCCTCCAGGGCGTAATTTAGGGATGACCCCAGTCTTGACGAAGGATTTAACGTCTGGGTGAAGGGAGTGTTCCGCAGGCTTGGCCCTTGGAGGTAGTTCCACCTCTCTTTCATGCTCCCGCTCTCGCTTGACCTCTCGTTCGTGTTCTTCCTGCATCACTGCGCTTGGAAGCGACAGGACCCCAAGCTTTTTGCAACGTTGCCTGATATCTGAGTCCAGAGTCGACAGCTCGCTCCGTGTGTCCTTACTAGCTTCCCGGGGAGCATAGAGCTCAGAAAGCGTCTTGATCTCCGGCTGAAGCCATGCATTCGACAGTTGCTCTCTGGTGGACTTGCCGCTAGCGAAATGAGACCAAACATTGTGTCTTAATCCATGGTTTATTCCTTGTTGTGCCCAGTACGGAGCTCGCCGTTGAATGTCGTTCAAAGTTTCACGTATTGCCCAGGTCAAGATTTCCAGGACAGTGACTGGGCTTGTCGTAACGGCAACCTCGCGTATGTGTTTATCAACCTCAGGTGGCGCAAAAAACATAACCGAGTGACCGTGACCCAATTTGCGCATCCGCATGCAACCTGGAAGTCGTGAGCAGTGAGTCCAGCGAGTGCTAAGCAACGTCAAAATAAACCTTGCACAAGGGCATCCTTTGTAACCATGGGACCCAGCGTAACAGCTGCTCGCGAGTTGGTCGGGAGCTTGATGTCTGTCCCTCTCGTGTGTGCATGATCCAGATAGACAACACAACGGTCTAACTGCTGAGAAAGTGGCGACGATGACATTGGCATTGCAGTGCCGCCCCGGGTAAGTACCATCAGTTCATCAGCGTCGTTGAAATAGAGAGCGCCTGCAGCATCGTGGGCAATTTCCAACCATGCTTCAGCCACTTGGCGATTGGAGAGATCGAGAACCTGAGAACCAACGTCCAGTAAGACACGAATTTCGGGCTTCCGTATAGCAATCAATCGGAGGAATGCATGTGTGATCCATCGTTCGTCGTTTTCATGAGCTATCATATAAGAGCTGTTTTCTGGATGGAGAAGGTATGCAAGAACTCTGGCATTGGCGCCCTTCTGGTGGTCTAGCTCGCGTTGAGTGATTGTCAAAGGTAACAGCCATTGGGTATCATTAGTTCCGGAAAATCCTGATTCTCAATTCAGCATTCGTTGAACTTGATGAACCAAATGAGACGTCACGCACCGGTTACGAGTCTCTCCCGTTCCTCCGCCAAATCCCAGCTGGAAGCACAGAGTTTCCAAGGGAACTGTTTTGCTTCCTTCGGAAACACCACGTGGGAAAGGTAGAAGTCTATTACTACCTGATTGCGAGAGAAAAGTG